>PVHP010010888.1:0-40530 GCA_004024765.1 Zapus hudsonius | reverse complement strand
AGTCAGTGGAAAACTTCACAACATTCCCCATGAAAGAAAATTTTGATAATTGGAATGAAACAGTCCTACTGTTATACCTAAATTGTTTTAGAATGGTTGGACCACTTCACATTTGATTCGATGATGTTATAATGCAGAAATTTTAGAAGTAGCAGACCAAGCTTTAAGACATTCCAAATTGGAAATCATCTCTTTTCTCTTTACTCAGGATCCATCAATTATTACTCTATACAACCCTGCCGTTTAAGATTTGAGATTGTTTTGAGGTAGACTTAAATTTTGCAATACATGGTGACAGGTGGCTACTAATCCATCTGTGCTTAAAAAGGTTTTGCTAGTCATTACAAAACAGGAAGTGGATCAAGATAATGAATCGTTATGAAAAAAGAAACATAAATATATAAACAGTTTCTTAAATGTAAACAGTTAACATATTTCCTTCTATCTCAAGGGAAAATACCTGCCTGCAATGAGTATAAAATATTGCATTTGCCAGGAAGAACTGAAGAGTGCTGATATAATTACCTGGGGAAAAGGCCATTGAGTTTGTGGGTATGATTAAAAGAGCTGAGGCACTTGGGCTGAATCCAGCCAGTCGCAGAGCAGCTGCACACTTTGGACAATCTGCTGCTGATTATTAGTTTCCGGAAACTAGGTACAGTCATTTGATGCCCACTGTTATGAATCCATGAGTGAAAATTCTGACAGCTTTTTAATAGTTCAATACAAAATAGATACAACCCTCTAAAATCATCCATGGTATTGCTTAGTATTCAAAGAAATCCATGTTAATAAATTCAGGCTATATATTGATGACTAGGATTTTTTCCCATTTGAAGGATATAACCATATAATATCCAGAGACCTCTTAAGGCTTGGTTTGGCAACTGCTTTGAAAAGACCTTCCAGCATTTAGAAATGGGATGTCATTATACATATATAACAAATTACCTGGTTATACTGGAACCAAACTCAGATAACACCTATTTATAGAGTTAGAAAAAAAATGACAAGTGAGTTAGAAGTGAGAATCCACAGAAGACCCCAGGAAGACCAGGAAGGAGCTTTGCTGCTTTCACCCTCAGCTTCAAACCTATTAAAGGTTGGGCAGTATTGTGTAGGTCTGCATGCTATTGCTCAGCATCACAAAAGAAACTGGCCAAGAGTTAGAGCCCATGCTTTCTGGGAAGGGTTGAATGAATGCAGGACATCAGAATTCATCAAAACCAACCACTTTGGAACCTGGATATTCTGCGGAAAAGAAAGACAGCATGGTATGAATTGAAAAAGACACCACATTACTATAAACAGACATGACCAACCAGCACTAAACTGATTAAACAGAGGGAGAATAAGAGGCAGAAGGAGAAGGATGAAGAGGCGGGGCCTTAACAAAAAGTCTCATACAACTGAATATTGCAAGTGGTGTACTTTAATGGTTAGATTTCATGATAGAAAAAGGAAGTTGAGAAATACGTGAATAGTCACAACGCTTGCCAAAATTATTTAAATTCATATCTAGGAAGCTTCTAAAATTCCAGCTAAACAGAAAGGAAACCCTATGAAGCATAACTGTATCAGTGACTGTCTTGTTGCTGTTAACAAACACGTGACCAGAAGCAATATAGGGTTCATTTTGGCTTATGGTTCTAAAAGGTAATGTCCATCATGGTAGGGATGACATGACAGGCTGGAGCAGGAAGCTGCTGTCACCTCAACACACAGGAAACAGAGAAAGATCAAGTGAGGCAGGGGTAGAAAACTCAAAACCTTTCCTGAGTGATGTACTCTCTCCAGCAAGGCTGTGCTTCCTAAAGGTTCCAAAACTTTCCCAAACAGCACTAGTAACTGAAGGCCAAGGTTCCAAACACATGAACCTATTTTACATTTAAAATACAAAAATCACACTAAAATTATGAAATACAATAAGAAAAATATACTCTAAATCAGACAAGTGTGCGCCTTTGCATATCAGAATTCAAAGACAGGAGCAGGCACATCATTAAAAAGCTCTGTAAATCCTATGACAGTGCAATGACATCTGACAATAACGAGTGGATTGCTTGTTATGCACATATTATTTTGAAGAAAAGGTTATAACACTACAAACAGTAACTTATATGCACACACACACACACACACTTGCCCAAATCATGAACATTGGCATGAGGTGTACACCCTGAAAGTAAGCTACTTAGCTGTTTATTTCTATTGCTAAGCAAGTGCTGTTAAATACACACGTGTGCCTCATGGGTTATGAAGCACGGTGCTCTGCAATGAACTGTGATGCTCAACAGGCATGCACAATATTTTATTTCTGTCAAAACCTATCGCATATTTCATCACTAATTCCATAAAGAATTGATTTGATGAAATAGAGCATTACTATGAAAAATGACCAAAATACCTGAAATCATTGTATTCTAAGCATCTGCTGAGACTCTTCTCTTCATGTCTGGAAGGAGTGAACTGGGTTCAGTGGTGAGCTGAGCGCAGAGATGTTCTGAGAAATGGCTTTCTCTAGGTCTCCAATGAAGATTGATAACATCATGGACTCTTCTTGGGCATACACCCACACCTTCCCTATTCCATCAGAGTTCTAGCTCTGTGCCCCTCAGGGGCCCTTTCCCATAGCAGTTGTAAAGTTTAATGATTAAAAATGAATGAAAGAATTCTCAGGCTTTGAGAAATACATTTAGTGGGTAATATTCCCCAGCATTTCAAACAATTTTGAGTACCCCTGACACAAAACACTAATATAGCTAATTTATTTCTTTTAGAAACCTCTTTTCAATTTGATTTTCTCTAGGGTGATTTCTCCTTCACATTTAATTCTAAGATTTATGGAAATGGGGAATAATATGAGGCAGGGATTAAACCGATTGCATATAATTTGGCCTGATTTTCTGCTGAATATTGTTAAAGTGAACTTTTCAGTTAGTCAGTGTTTAAGGGTATGTAACCTGAAATCTTTCCTTTTTTCCATTTTGATGTCTGCATATCATGGTCCTATGGAACAAGCTTCCAAAAAGCTTGCAATTTTTTTCATTAAATATCTTATATCCTATTTTTATCCATTGTCATAGTTTCAGGGCTTCATTACCTAGACAAGTACCTGTATTCAGAAAGAGGCCCATCTCTTTCCCCATTGCTATGGTGCACCAGCAAAGATTCTGTGGATGCAAGTCTTTGATAAGAAGTGAATTCTTACTTTTGGAAGTTGTCCAGCTATTTTAATAAGATAAAATCAAACTAGCAAAACCCGCATTTGCTATGACATCTGATTTATACAGATGACCTCACAAGTGTCTAGTAAGTGAGATGTTACATGACTGAAAACGAATCATTCACAAAAGAGTGTTCTAAGATACTCTCAAAGAAACCAATCACCTTATAAAAACCATTCATATTTCCAGATATCCCAATAATGCCATTTATTGCAAAAGAAAAAGAAAATCTAGTGTAGAATCAAATCTAAGACCCTGCATTTCATATCTTATTACTCTCCCTCAATTTAAGACATTTTTTCAGACATTCCTTGTAGTTTATGGCCTTAACATCTTTAAATAACTTTAAATTTTAATATAGGGCTGGAGATATGGCTCAGTGGTTAAGGCACTTGTCTTCAGTTCAATTCCCCAGTACCCACATAGGCCAGATCCACAAGGTGGTGGCCTTGGTGCTCTCTCTCTCTCTCTCTCTCATCATCTACCTCCTGTATCTCTCTGCTTGAAAGTGAATAAAAAAATATTTTTAAAAAATTTAATATATTTTAAATTTGTGTGAGTTGCAAAGACAGAACAGAGATTTTTTTTTCATATATACATTGCTCCATTTTTAATTACCATTTGCATTGTTATAGCTGGTGAACCAATATTGCTACTGTAGTTTGCTCATATGTAGCATGTTTTTTCTTATGTCCTTTTTCTAGCCCATAAATAACATCTATAGCACCACATTATGATGCTAATGTTCACTTAGGCTCTTCAAATGTATGAAACCATCTTAGATTTTCTGTTAGTAATGACCTTGCTAATTTTGCAGAATACCAGTCAGGCATTATGTAAAAACTTCTGATTGGCTTTTTACGAAGTTTTTCTATGGCTTTGTTGGGTTGTGATGTTTTTGTTTTTTGTTTTTATTTTTTATTTTTTTGAGAAAAAAATACGATAGTGTACTATTAATGTCAAGGGTACTACAAATTTTTATTTGCTCTTGACCTGGTTAATTTGGTTAAGTTTGTGTTTTACAAGTCTCTCCACTGAAAGCTGCAAAAGTGTCCCCTTCTGCACACACACACACACACACACACACACACACACACACACACACACACACACACAAATACACACATTTTCCATGAGGATTTTTTGAAGGGTCTCAGGTGCAGTCCTGTGTAAGAATGTAGTTTTGTTATCTTACTGTACCTACTTGAAGGTAGAATGATCACATAAATTATTTGATGTTTCCTTGTGAGGTAAATTTCCTATTCTTCTCTATGTATTTTTTATGGTGTTTTGTTATCTACCGGATCACTGAGTGACAAGAATTTTTCTAATCCAATTTATTCTTTATTTTCCTGGTTCACAATCTCAACATGTAGCCCAGACTAGCCTTGAGCTCACGATTCTCCTACATCCACCTCTACATGACTGGGATTACAGGGCAGTCACAACCACAGTAGATGCTCATTGTATTCTTCTGGGGCACCCATGTTGACCAAAGTGTCCTTATATAGCTTTCCGGTGCTTAATTCAGACAATTGGTGCCTGCAGGAGTTAAAATGATAGCACAAGTCTTTGAGGACCAAAAGTGTGTGACTAACACAGACATACTCTATGTGAAGTATAAACCAGGTATGTACCTTATGTAATATGCATATTTCACATTTTTAAATGATAGTGTACTTAGGTTGATCACTAGGAAGTTTATGTATACTCAAATTTCTTTGCAGTCTCACAGGGATTATTCAGGTCTCTCCCTCCATGTTTCACTTCTTTAATGGGCTTATGTCTCCTTCACCTATATTACTTATTTATTCTTGAAGCACATAGAGAATGTTTTCTTAATTGTAGCTCCCAAAAGTGCTAGATAAAACTTGCTACTTAGGGATCAACATTTCTTAATAATTTACCTATTGCAAGAACTTTTGCACCTAAACCACTCTGTTTAAATGTCCCCTTTATTGCGTTTAAAATATTCATGTTAAATACATTTAGGTGATTGTTACAGTTTATATGCTCATTTTCCTTTTTTATCCTTGTTGATTTTGATGTTTGTTTTTGTAAGATATCTTTAAATGATGCTTATAATTATCAAGCCAATTTAAGTTCTAATGTCATTCTTATCTAGTTTTAAAATTACTATCCTATAGAGTCAAGTACTTTAAAGTAGGTATGAATTTGACTATAGAGGGCTCAGGCTATAAAAGCATATTGCCCTTTGTTTAATATAGTAGAAAAATAGTATGTATAAGAAAACCTTAAACTGATGTTAAACAAGATATTTCTGATATATTTACCTGCTATAATGATTAAACATTTTATTTCAAGCTTATATTAGACATTGATTTTTTTTCTGTATTTTTGTGTCTGGATGAACTAGGTCCTTCTGCATGCTAGGCAAATGATATGACCTTGAACTATCTGTTCAGAACTTTCATTTTTTATATCCAGGGTGACTTTTAACTCACTCCAAGCAGGCTTTCATCTTGTGATCCTCCCTCTGTTTCAGCCTCCAGAGTAGCCGTAATTAGAGTAATTGTATTTTCCCCCCAACCACAATAAGCCCTGCCAAATATTTACACTCTCAATGTATTATTATTCTGTTTCATAATTTAAAATTTTATATTTTGCTAGAGATATAAAAATGCTATTTTCATACCTAGAAAATGCAGAGTAAAGCATTCTTATAAGTTTTGAATAGGAGATTCTGGAGCTATCCAGCTGAAATGACCCCTTTCTTAATCCTTTTGAGTTATCACTTACTGAAACAAAGCTATCAGCCACTGTAGAAAGAAAAAGAAAATTTTTTGACAGGAATAACTACAGCTGTGTTTGCTAATGCGTTTCTTCTCTAAATCTAGACCCATGGCTTCAGAATTACAAGTAACTATTTCCTTTTAATATCATAACTATAAGATAAATTAATCTTACCTATTTTTCCCAGAGAGAGTTCTGAGAAGCCTTGACTTACACTGAAGAATGTAGGATTGAAGTGTGACATAGAAGTTTAATTGAATTATAAACAAAACCTCAGTATTTTCCTGTTGAAAGTTGTTTTTAGAGGTAAGAAGTATGAGGTTTAGAGAGCTTACTTATATGTTTCCTTCAATGCAAAAACATAAAGGTAAGTTGTTTCTTGATCACCATTACAACAAAGCTCTATCAAGTGTTAGAGACTGGGCTCTGTGTATTTACTGAACTATTGTGAAATGTTTGAAGGAAACACGGAAGGGTGAGTTTAATGGAGCCCTCATTGCTTGAGGTCACCACCATGAAACATGAATATATACTCTGAAATATTTTAGCTATATTTATTGTAAAAGCAAAATAATGAAATGTGTGTGTGTTTTCTTTGCAAGCATAAGGCCCTAAATTCTGATTCCAAAGCCTTTGCAAAATCCTTTTATTTTTTACTTTGCAAAAAGGAATGCCAACATTCTTCTAATACAAGCACTGAGGAGACAGAAATAAGGGGACACCTGGAGTTTCTTGGGCAGCCAGAATAAACTAATTGGTGAGCTCCTGACCAAAGAGAGGCCTTGAATCTAACGTAGTGGATAGCACTCCGAGATAGTGGATGGCATTTTCCATTCATGGAAATTCATGTGGCTTTGTAAACATGTTTTAATGAAAATTAAAACAAAGGGAGAAAAATGAAAGGGCAGGTGAAAAGAAGTCTGCAAAGGAGAAGGAAGACGAGAGGAAAGATAGGAGGAAAGGCAGTGGTTCAGAGACACAGTTAGAATCCTTTTAAATATTTTTTATTTATTCATTTTCAAGCAGAGAGATACAGAGAGAGAGAGAGAGAGAGAGAGAGAGAGAGAGAGAGAGAGAGAGAGAGAGAGTACACCAGGGCCACCACCTTGTGGGTCTGGCTTATGTGGGACCTGGGGAATTGAACCCGGGGCCTTAGCCACTAGAGGCAAGTGCCTTAACTGCTGAGCCATCTCTCCAGCCCTGGAATCCTTTTAAGATTGAAGATTAGGGGTTGCTTCATTCCCAGGAAATGACTTAAAAGCCAGAGAAGAAGGAGAAACTTACTGAACATTTCCTGCAGGCACTAACAAAGTGCAGCCCATCTAGGCTATGTGCTAAACTCACTAGAATGCCATAGCTCCAACTGAAGACATTTGAGTTTAAGTGTTTCTGAAATTTTCTGGGGTAAAAAACATAGAACAATATAATAATGATGATATTAAATATACTGAAAACATGACTGAAACACGTGCTTTCAGTTTCTTATTGAAAAAGTGGTTTGCAAGAATATTAAGTAATTGTCTCATCCTAAACCTGGGTCCTCAAAATGTGCCCACAAACAGCCCACATAGGAGGATTGCTTTGCTGCTGCTTCTAGGTCATTCTGAGTCATGGTGATTTCCATATGGAAGGCCAGATTCTCCTCTCATTTCAGCAACAAGGATTATTTCATGTTTGCCTCCACATCAAATTTAATGTTGTGTTTACCTCATTTCTGTGTTTACTTGTTTTCACTCTTATCTCCTGACTACTATCCCATCACAGTAGAAAATTCATTTGTTGTGTTCCCATTGTATCTCCAAAATCTTGCACAATGACTAGTTCAGATTAAACATTGTGTGAAAAAGTAAACTCTGCTATTTTTTCTTTCTTATTCTACACCCAAAAAGAAGGGAATGAGGATAGAAAGAAAGAACTAACAATGACAGTCTTTTCTTGAATGGATATTACTACATAAAGGAGCATATGTCTCAAACAAATTGTTTTTAATTAAAAATTCCAATACTCATTGATTCAAGTAGTGTGCACTAGATAGGGTTTGATGGTGTGTATACTCTAGTACTTACCAGAAGAGTGTAGTAGTTGGAGAAGTAACATATTCATCTATGAACTTCTCTTATCCTAGTGAAAAAGTTATAAGGGAAAAAGCAATCAATTCATTCTTTTTGATTTCATAAGATAGCTTAGGTTGGTGTCAAATGAACAGATAACATAGCAAATGTTGTGTTACTTCAAACACAGAGTGTTTATAAGGCAAAGTGGTCAACAAAACTGGGGCATATCACTAACAACATTATGCTTATGATATTATTAAAAGTAATTTCATATTCCATGATATATTATTATGATAAATTCTCCTGTCACCATTTTTCTCTACATTAAAAAGTAGTTTAAATATAATAATAAAACTGATAATAGTAATATTACATTCTGGCTTCATTTGATATAATCATAATTATATCTGAAATATTAGGCATTTAGGAGAATTTGAACATGTAATTAAGGTTTGTCAAAACATTTTATAACACACTAAATATTACAGTTTTGGAGAATATACTGAGTAATGGATATATTTTTGATTGGTTTTCTTCTATTGAGGTGGGTCTATCTCTACCTGTTATTGATGAAAATTATGCTCTTATTTTACAGATTTCCTTCTGACCACAAGCTCTATGCAGAAAGTGTATTTGTAGACTATTTTCTGAGAACATGTATGATGGACAACATATAAAATATTTATCAGTCCTCAATGGATGATCTAGGTGAGCGCACACTGAATCCACATGCATGCCAACAACTAAAGAGGATAGAAGAATGAACAAGCCTCCAGTTCTGTTACTAAAAAATTCACTCATGACACCTGTGTCAGAAGCAGTTAACCATTCACAGCATATTAAAGTAAATGCACATATATATTTACAACTATATTCTCCTATTTCATAAACATTGTGTCCATATCCAAATGGAATTTAAGATCTGAAACTAAGCCTCATTAAAAAATAGTAACCAACATGTGCTTGGTAATCCAGACTTTTTATTCATTTTCACAATTATTCAGGCCTCGTTTGAATTAAAAAAAATAAGTGGTTTTTCATGCAATTTCAACAATGAAGTTTCAAAATTCAGATATGGTCTCAACTTCTCCAAGGCCAAAGTCTAGTTCTGTTCATCACATGCTGATGATGCACTCTAAACCTCTTATGAGTTTGAATGAGTGTGGAAAAATGATGCAAAATAACACTATAATTTGGCCATGAAATATGAATATTTGTCTATGAAAATGAAATCAATGGACATTAAAAATACTGAAAAATAATATACCAAACAAAATATCTAAGGTCACATGTTACTTACATTGATGCCTTTTCATTATCTGTTCATATTTCAAAAACTTTTTAAAATTATATAAGGCTAATTTTAAAATAACAGTTTGACAAGTCCACATTTTCTTAGCTTTATCGGTATAGATATTCATCGGCTGGGACATAAAAACAACATTGTGTGCACATCATCTCAAATTCCAAGGAAGTGGTTGGCCTCCTGGGCTGGCAAGAGGAAAAATAAAAAGAGTGGATTTGGTACAGCTTCAATTAACATATTTACACACATGATAAAGAGTTGATTTTCACATGTAATGGCAATCTCACAAATAGGAAAGAATTATTAGTCTTCCCATTTGACAGATATTGAGGGTCACAAAATCAAATTATTTCAGAGATTTCACAAAATTTACATATGTTGCTTTCATGTTTATACTTACTAAAATGTCAAACTCATTGCTATATCTTTTAACTGTATCCTAAGGTAAGATAATTAAAATGAAGAGAAGGGGAAATTTATAAGAAGGGGAATGGATTATGATGCAGGCTTTTGGGATTGAAGAAGGATCTCTCCAATTTATCTTATTTTTAACAAAGAATTGATAAAAAACTGAGTCAAGTAGGATAAATTATTAATTCAATGTATTTAGGGAGAAATCATAAATTGGATTCATTTAAGGGATGTTGGACTCTTTAAAAAAAGGCTTGAGCCGAGCCACAAGCACGTGGAAGACAGAACCTAGGAGACATAGATGAAACACGCTCTCTGTGGAGGGCACGGCATCCGTCTTGAGTCTCGCCGTGGAAGAAGTTAAAAAGTAAGTGGTGATGGTTTAAGAATAGAAAGACAGTACCAAGACAGAGACCAGGAAATGCAATTGAGAAATGAGCAGTAAAGAGAGTTACACCAATGGTTTTCCTAGGTTTAGAGAAATGACACAGGTAGAAGGCCCAGAGTTTAGAGGAAATTCCCACATGGTAGATCTAGAGTGTAAAGGAAATACAGACATGGTAGGCTCGGAGATCAGAGGGAAATCATACATGTAATTAAAGTGAGAAGTTACCCAGAGCATAAAGTAGATAGAAGGCAAGCAGAAAACTACCCAGGCCAAGAACCAGAGCTCTCCCCTAACCATCTCTGGTAAGGGGGAGCCAGACTTAGGAGCTCAGACAGAGATCATAGGGCAGAGGAGGTGGGAACAGCAAGGACAAGCCTTTATAGTGGGTCTTGTTTGTTCAGACTCAGGTGTGTACAGGGAAGACCTGATGCATTTGTAGATTGAAAAGGTTGACTTGAAAGGCCAGCTAACTTAGGTAGTGTGCTAGACTTGAGGCAGCCAGAGCCTCTGCTGCCATTGAGGATGAGACAGTCAGGCATGAGTTCCATTCTCTCTTTGGGCTCCTGTCCCTAACTGAAACTGCCTCAAAGAAGCTAGTCTGAGTCTCTATCAGAATGAGGGACAGAATGACCATATCCCAAATGTCCAAACCTTCCTTTGAAGCTTCTTTCCATCCTTGACTTTCCTGGGCCAAGTCTGCCTTGTTCGTTTAGGAGCTGAGATCTCATTTCTATTATTTTAACTTTTCTGGCAGTAGGGTTTTTATGTTTGTTAGCAAGCACAGGCATCCCTTCTGTATGCTGGAATGACCCAGATTTGCCTTCTGGGGAATTTGGAGTTCCCCATTAGGATATATTTGATGGAAATGCAGCACTTTTAAAATTCTTCTTTGATGTTTACTAATTGACTACAGAGAGAGTTGTGCTAAACGACAACTGTGGATCTTGAATACAGATAAAGTCTGTTTCCTTGCTAAAGCTTGAAATTCCAATGTACATGCATGAAAAGCCAAACCAACCCACAGGGGAGGAAAATAAACTTTAAAATGAGCAAGCTCTAAAACTGTTTATGCACATTTAAAGAGAATATTTACATTAGAATATGATAATTTTAAATATTTTAAAATTTACATCATCGTTTCCTGTTTGTCTAGGTCTGACAAAAATCAGAGACAAGGATTTACTGCTTAATGAACACATGACTAAATCTCAACAAACAGCTTAACATTTTGATTTAGAATGTAATGCATGCAAGAATCCTCTCAGTACTTTCTTTTGTAATTTTACGTACACATATTTATTTAAAAACTTTGTTAAAAATGTACATTTTCTCCTCTCATCACCATCCTTTTTCCCAACTTCACCATTCCTTCTATGAACCCCTTCTGTTTTCCAACTGTTCCCAATTTTAATATATGTGCTGCGAAGCAAGCACTACAACTATTCTCTCTTCTGATTTGATGTCTTTTTTTTCACCTCTTCCATTCTTCATGACACGTTGATGAGTTAATGGATAAGGTTTTCTCTTTTCCGACAACCTCTCCAGCATTTATCGTCATTTGATTTCTTGATGATAGGCATTCTGATCTGAGTGACATGAAATCTCATGCCAGTTTTAATTTGTGTTTCTCTGATGAATAGGATGCTGAACAATTAAATAAATATTAATTGGCCATTTGTCTTTCTTTTTGTGAAATCTCTATGCAGTTTTATAGCCCATTATTTTGACTAGGTAGTTTGTTTTCCAAATTTTTATGTTATTCTTATGTCCTATGTTATTCATTTTTTATTTTTTCTTTATTATCCATAATTAGATACATTGAATGAGCAAATAATGTGTTGGTGTCCCCAGTTCCCAGATTTCCCTTTTCCCCGTCCCCAATCAGCTGGGAATCATCCTCTGTGGACAGTCTGGATCAGTCTATAGGGTAGGAGATTATGGATAGCCTAGGAGACAACCTAGTTCCACCCCCCTTTGCATGTTGTTACTGAGCAAGGCAATGTCAATGGATATTTTCCTCCACCATGGCTCTTACAATCTTTCCGGCCCCTCTTCTGCTCAGTCCTTGAGTCATGGTGGGGTTATTCATTTTTCAGATGTGTAGCTGACAAAGATTTTCTCCCTTTCTATAGGCTGCTAGGCTGCTTCTTTGCTCAATTAACATTGTTCTTTCCAAATACTGTCCATCCAGTATTGAATGCAACAAGTTTACTTTTATCCAATCTCCTTTTATGATTTTGACTGCGGAAGCGGGAATAGCCCCGTATATCTGTATCCCCAGACTTGGGAGGTAGAGGCTAGGCTACATGAAAATCTGACTCAAAAATAAAACCAAAATAAAAAAAATAATAATTGTAGAATGCATCCGCGTGAATAGACATGTATAAATGTATATTTACCTCACCTACATAAAATCTATATAGTACTAGACCCATCAACATTTTGTCATGGGTGATGAAAGGCACAGAAAAGACATTCAAATGGTATTGGTACTAGCTAAGAAGAAGAAGGCGTTCATTTGAAAGAGAACAAGGGAAGAGGGAAAGAAGAAGGTGCAGGGAGAGGATTATGATCAAAACACATGTCCAGGTGAGAAATTTTTCAATATAATATTAAAGAAAAAAGTACAAAGCAATTTTTTTCTTTGCTAGGAAGAAGTCAAACCTCAGTGTTTTCCAGCAGCCAAGAGTCAGGAATCAGATATAAGGGTAGATATAAGGGTGTACTAGATAATGAATCCATGTCCAAACAGAAAAGAAGAAAAGAAAAAGAAGAAGAAGAAGAAGAAGAAGAAGAAGAAGAAGAAGAAGAAGAAGAAGAAGAAGAAGAAGAAGAAGAAGAAGAGGAAGGAACAAAGAAAAGACAAAAAGTAAGGAGAGAGGGAGTTATTACACCATCTTTTTCTCAATACTGTAGATATTTATTTGCATAGATAACAAGCTAATATTTACAGCGGTGAATATTACAAAGGATTTTTATAACCTTTATGTATTAATCAATTTGAAGTAATTCTATGACACCCTCTTTGATTCCTCTAGCTCTCCATCTTACCTGGACGTCATCTTCTGAAAGGCAAGGAACTTGGCAATCTTGTGCTCATTTGCTTATCAATACCATAGGGTGATTTATCTCTCATATAATAGCAATAAATCCATCATGGTCACAAAATTAAAAGCTGGTAGAACACTATTATTTAATATACATGCTTAGTGATGATCAATTTCCCAATAGTGTCTTTTATAATTTCACTTTCTTCCAGTCTAAGATAAAAAGCAAGGGTATGCATCATTTTTGTTCTTGTCAACCAGAGATCTTCAGTCTCTTCTATGATTTATATTTGGAGGAGTACATCGCTAATCCTGAAAAACTGAGTGACCTGTGCAGATCTTTTGGCAGGACCATACAACAGTGACATTGTACTCTCTTCACTGCATCCTTCCAGCCATGGTTCCCAGCCTATTAATGGTGAGGCTGGATCCTTGACTCATATGTTGTCTGTCAGACTTCTTTACTATAAAGATATCATTTTTCTCTTGTATACACATCTTGCATAACACTGAAGATATAATGTATATTAACACCTATCTACCTGAAAGCTTCTATATAGTACAACGGGAAATTTTACTGAACAATATTTATTTTATTTTCCTTTGTATGCAAATATTGCTTTATTCTAAAATTGTATATACAAATGTAGGACTTTTGTCTCAATATTGTACATTTATAAATAATTCTGCAAAGAGAAGCCTTCTGTATCTACTAGAAATATATAATTAGGATAGAATTCTAAAAATTTAATTACATCATGAAAATTTATATGTATACATACATTGATATATTGACAGGTTTGTTTTCATTAAGGCTGTATGACTTTTTAAATCAGAAGCTAAATATTGGTTTTTCTTAATATTGTATTTATTTAAATTGCCAATTGGTTCATAATGATTCATTTTTCTCTTACTTTTGGAAATAATTTTTTAAGCTTTGCAACTCAGATTATATTCTTCTTGGTGCTTAAACTTTCTAACTGTTCTTCACTTAAATTGGATAATATTCTCTCAGTGTTTCCATAGTTGATTTATATTTTCAGTCTAATTCAGTCTCCTATTCTTTTCTTTGGTGTCCACTACAGAAATTAAACTTCTTGAATTGTCTCCCAGGTTCTGAAATTCAGTTGTATTTTTCTTTAACTCTCTCCTTCTGATTTAATTTTGATTTCTAGTTACCTGTATTTATAGCCACTTGTCTGCCCTTGGTCATATGTATTAGTTGTCAGTTTTATTCATTTAACTTCTAGTTATAAATATGTTTGGTCAGTTGCCGGATTTTCACTTGATTATTTTTAATATTTTTAGTTGCAGTTTCCTATTAGTCATAGTGCCCATTACGGCATTATCATTATTTAGCTTTAATATGTTTATTAATTTTTAAATTAGTCTACAAATTCAAGGTTTTTCTTATGGAATGTTCAAAATTGTATATGTCTCTATTCTTTGCTCTCATTTATCATCCAGCCTCATCTCTCTGCTAGCCCTTACTGGTTCCCTTCTCCACTTCTGGTTCTCTACTTTTGCTTTCTGTCATATATTTTCCATTCATTCTCTGGAACTTTTCTTCTCCCTTCATAGTCCCTTTTCTATATAGCTTTATGAGCCTGGCTCATTGTGTTTTTGCTTGTATGGATACACACACACACACACACACACACACACACACACATATATATATATATACATACATAATGTGATATGTGTACAGCTGTATGGCACATGTGTGTTAGTGTTTTAGTGTGGCGTATGCACATGTCTGTGTTATTGAAGCATCCCATGCTATTGCCTGTGCTGGATGGAGGATTACTTACTCACCTGTGGTGGCCAGAGAGAATGTCTGGTGTCTGGCTTCATAACTTTTCTGCCCAATTCTTTTTAGAGCCAGAGTGTCTTATTAATACGAGAGCTTGCTGCTTTTCTTGAGCTGGAGAAATTTCCGTCACTCTACTCTCCTTTGCTTGACGGAGGCTACCTGCTCACATGGCCATGCCCATCTGTTTGCATGGCTTCTGGAGACTTGAACTCAGATGGTTTCAGGCCTCATCCAACTCTAATGTTTGCAGAGGAAGTACACTTAACCATGAGCCATCTCTAGCATGAGTCTGGCTTATTTTTCTTAGCATAATCATTTCTATTTCCATTCATCTTCACAGATGTAGTGATTTCATCATACACAATGGAATTATATTTAGTGCTTTAAAATACTCCTTATTCTGATATCTGTGTCATTTCAGGGCAGCATGGTCTTATATGTTCAGTAATATTTATTGCATCCCATACTGTATAAGTATTATGTAGTAGGGATTATATATACTCATGAATTTTGTCTAAATTTGATTTTATCCTTTATTTTTGCTTTGGAAGTCAAGTGCATGGCTTAAATTCAAACTCTCACTGTGTATTGCTCAATTCCCAGTTCATTTTTTTCAGTTGGGCTATTTTTGGTATGTTTTATGCATATGTAATTTATGACAACCAGAACTAACTACCATCTGTCAAAACCTTGGAGTAAGTGTTGCTGACTCTTAATAGACAAGTCTTTCCCCATTTCTAGTCACTGTGGATACTAGAAGCTCCACTTTCTGTTCTGTTGCCTAAAGAGCATCCCATTCTGACTATGTTCTTCCTTAGAACAAAAATCAAAAAGACAGTCTACCGCTAAGTCTTTTGAAGGGTTTTGTAGTCTTATTTGTCTTGCTGATTTGTGGGTGTTTTAGTATATATACATGGACATATTGAAGTGGCTACTCTGGGCCCTGGAAATTCTCCAAGAAAAGTTTGAAGAATGAGTGCTATTTAATTTTAGCCAAACAAAGTCACTTTTGGTATCACCCACATCCTACAGGTTGCCCAAGCAACAGAATAACAATTGACTCCCATCAGTGCTCAGCTTCTTCTATGCCCCGATAGAAACTGTGGAGAGATGCACTGAACCCCTTCTGCTGCTAACCTCTGCCAGGTTTTGTGTCCCTTGGAATGTGGCAGCAGAGAGTGGTGACAAAAGATGGGAAAACAATGTAGCATGTTGCTAGCAGTCTGGCAGACCTAGGAAAGTGGGATTCCACAACTGTTAGCAGTACCAACAGTGTTGCTCCCATGTCTATGTATTTTGTTAATTCGTCCATCCATGCTGCTATTTCCTTCATGTTACCAGCTCATCCCTTTCTTCTAGAATTGTCCGGGAAGTACTACTTGAGGAAAGAATTTGTATGTGAGTCATGATGGAATACAGGGGCATCCTCACAGAAGTCTCCTGACAACCAAGTGAGCCAAACATCCTCCTTGTATCACCAGAGAAGGGTTTTGGCACCACTCAGCCAGCTTCTCATGCAAATGAGTGTTGTGCTGACATCAACCACAGTATTTTACTTTTGTACCAGGCACAGCTGAAGCTCATTTGTCAGGCTAAAACTGTTTTTAGGAACTTAATGTGATTCTTCATCTGGTCCCATCCAGATTGCATCCTCCTTTTTAGATTTAGTTTTGAACTTCAGGATAAGCCAACACTTTTTGAATTTTAACAATAAGTACTCCACACATTGTTGTTATTTATAAGTTGGTAAGCTCTGTGAATCTCAATTACATCAGAAAGTCAGATCAAATGATGTCAATTTTACAGGAATGGTAACTAAAATTAAGCACATATGAACTGTCTGACATGTGGTTGGTGCATAATGACCTTTTTGGTTTTCTGTTTAAATCCTGAAAAATATTGCAAAGCATTTTTCATTGCTTAGTCTCCATCCAAATTTTTACATATTGCTGTAGTTAACTTCTTATTGTTTGGACAAAGCACCTGGCCTAAGGCAGCTTACAGTAGGAATATTTATATTTTGGCTTACAGTTCAAGAGGAAGCTTCATGATGGCAGGGAAAAGCATGGCATGAGCAGAGGGTAGACATCGCTTATGCCAAACAGGTAGAAACAGGAGAATGAGCTGAACGCTAGCAAAGGAGAGCTGTTTACAACCCTAAGGTTCCCCCACCCCAGCACCAGACCTCCTTCAGCAAGGCTCCACTTTCCAAACTGCCATCAACTGGGGACCAAACATTCAGAGCACATGAGCTTATTGGGGACATTTGACTCAAACCACCACATTTCTATTATAATCAGTATCATAATTTCAAACAAGCACCCCATTTGTCATTGAAGTCATCGTACTTCCAACACTGCCAGTGAGAGCTCCCCACAGCTTCTGAGAATTAGTTCATCATCATATAACATGTCTCTTCTCTGATTGGCCAAATGACAGATGTGATAGTGACAATACAGTGACCTCAAATCAACCTTTTTAAAGCAGCATCCACATAAATGTACCCCCTGTGGTGAGCAGTGTGTATGAAGAAGAAAAATGAGAAGGTAGTTTAAACACCCATCACAAGGTGAAAAGTACCTTTGGTTTTTGTGGGGTTTACCTTTCAATGTGTTATCTGGTCATAACCCCACTGTAAGTGGCAGGGCATCTGCAGAGAAATCTTTTGCACATCCCTGAATAGAAAATAAACCACAAGTTCTTTTATGAACAATTTGCACCCCTACCAAACATAAAAATATTCATGACTTTTTGTTTATTATCCTGTTTGTTTTTGAAACACTCTCATGTAGCTCAGGGTGGCTTTTAAGCTCATGGCTAGCCTCCTGCTTCATCCTCCTGGGTGCTGGGATTATAGCTGTGTGCCACTACTCCCTCTGGTATTTGCAATTTCCAACAAAGCATTTTATTTCCCAGTAAAATATCAAGATATCCTCTTACAATAGACAAGTTTTAAATGATGCTCATATTATAACTCTAAGCTTTAGCTGACATGGAATCTGCTTAATTTTATTTCATTTTGGTGCTTAAATATTTTAAATACTATTACTATATGATACATATGATCATTTCAAAATTTTAGGAAAAATCATAGGTTGTGAAAAAATCATAACATATAAGTTTTTTTTTATTAAACTTGATAAATTTAAAAACTTAAATTAAAATATCATTTGTATTAAAAGAGTACTTATCACAACCATTTTAACTGAAGAAAATCTGTAAAGACTGCTGAGGATAATTAAAGAAACTATCTTGTCCAAAGAAAACTCAAGACATAATTAAGTTCTCACAGGAATTTTGTTGAATATTTCAAGAAAAGAAAAATTTACTGGCTTTTAAACTACTTTAAAACATGTAAAATAAACACCTAATGTTAAATTTAAAACTCACAAAAAGTTGAAAAGAAATCTTCAATAAAATACCAATCACAAAAATTCACAGACAACATAGACTAACTTGTTTCAGTCAGCTCCAGGTGGCTGGGACAAGCATCTAACCAGTCACAGCTTGTAGAGGGAAAGAGTTTATTCCAGGCTTACAGAGGGTGATGGTTAGGTTTTGTTGTTGTAGTCATCCACATGCTGCTGGGATGAATCTCCAAACCAGGCACAATTTGGGAGGAAAGTATTTATTGAAGTTATAGATACAAGGGAATTTCCAGGATGGTGAAAGAGGCTGGTCCCCTTTCACAGGTCCAAGCAGAGAGAGAAACCCATCACCAGCACCCCAAGTAAAAAAGCACACTCAAAATCAGCAAACTGCAGGCACTCCAGGCTTGAGCTCAGACTGCTCCTTGCATATGTATAGCAGGAATTCCAGACCCACCTCAGACACACCATAGGGCTGGACCCTAGGAACTGGCTAAGATGACATACCCTTCAGCCAGGCACCTGGAGAAAAACTTTAATAACTTTTAAATCTATTGGGGGACATTCCTTCAAACTACCACAGTTGTCAACTTGATCCTTTTAATTATCTTGGGTGGGTCTCTGAGGATGTTTACAGGAAGGCAGCCTCTCAGTAAGGGACAGGATGTAAGGCAGGTCAGGAGAGTACTGTGTGGGCAGTGCAGGAAGGAAATTCCAGAGACTGGGGAAGCCATTAAGTCTGGGAAAGGGTTGCAAGACCACCTCTCACTAAGGCTATATAAAGGGGAAGGAAATTTCTCTCCCTTGGCCCCTGCCTAATTGGGGTTCTGTGTGTGTGTGTGATGTTGGTGATGATTTCTTTCTCTCTTTGCTTAGACCTGTGAAAAGGGTACAACATCTTTCACTATTATGGAACTTCCCCTGGATCTGTAGCTTCAATAAAACCTTAACTCCCATAACCGTGTCTGGTTTGGAGATTCATTCCAGTGGTATGTGGCTATGATGCAGAGTCTAGGGGAACATCGCCAATGGCAGAAGAACCTCCCTTTCCTAGACATAAGCAGAGAGATACCACCAACAGTTAGGACCACAAAACCTCCAGGAAGCCCAAACTGCCAGAGCTCAAACTGTGCTGGACACACCTGTAAGGCTGGACTTAGATCTGCCCTCAAATACACCTTAGGTATGTGTAGCGGGGTGAGCTGGGGGTTAGAATTTAGATAACACCCAGCAAAAATTCCAATGTGCCCCAAAATTTAAAGAGTATGTGAGTTCTTGTCTACAAAGTTAAAGAATTAAAATCATAGACAACAAGATAGTAAGGTATAGTGGGAGACTTTATTATTTAAGGGAAAATGGGGAGCTACAGAGTTCTCCAGCCACCAGTGTGGGGAAAACACATGGAGTTTAACAGAATTTATGCTGTTCAGCTAAAAAAGTAGCAGAAGATAACAGAGGGCTTCCATCATGAGAAGGAGAGGTTCATGAGGGAGAAAATCTGGAGCCTTCTCCCACCCTAGCCATTAGGCTGGGCTAGGGAAAGGCCTTACCTTCCTAAGGCCAGGAGATTCAGAGGTCCTTCTGCTAGCCTGCCATGTTGGGGAGAGAGGGCGGATTAACTGTTCAGTCAGTATTTCCTGCCCTAGGTGGGCAGGGAGACCATTGATTGGTTCATACCTGACCCATAAGTTTTAGCACCTAGGTTTGGGCTCTGGCTAGCGACACCTCCCACTCAAGGGGCAGGTGTCTATGGGGCTGCCTGACCATCACAGCTGGACTCCAAGACCAGCCCCCAGTGACATGCCTCATGTAGCCTGCTAGAGTTTCAAGTTGCAAGCTCAATTTTAATAAAATCCCTCAGTCTATGGGGCCATCCATTTACACTATAACAATCAAACTACCAGTTGTGAAATCATATCTAAGTGATAGTTATTATTTATAGTGGGATTGTTCCATCTCAAAATCCCATTGTTCTCAATACCCATATCAGTCAATCAGAGGAGAAATAAAGATGATCAATAATGTGGATAAACTTATCAACAGCCATCTGTTAGAATAAAATTGACATCTTTGGGGGAAGACCACAAATAGATGTGTATTTACCAATGATATTAATCTAAAAATAATTTTAACTTTAAGAAAACATATCAAAAATATTCATATTGTTGATGAAATAAGATCAAAGAATACACATCGAGTATTTTACTGTATGAGAAATCACTATCCATAAAATTGGAGGCAAAAGACGAGCATAAATGATAAAGAAGGAAATCAATATTTCCAGTGTCCAGTTACAAAGTAAATACACAGACATGAGTATATAAATAGCTCTTCAGATATACCAGGAGCTGGAGCAATGAGAAAACTCATCAAGACAAAGAAATTAACAGACTGCATGAAGTAGACCACAAGAAATTTAATAAACTAATAAATATCTCATTAATTTTAATTCATAATCCAATTTGACCAAATAAAAATGGAAGCAAAGCTCTGTTTGTGGAATTAGGTTAACTGGTATTACAGCTCATTAGACACTTGATTCACAGGCAAGAAAAACTGAAAAAGGGCAAAAAGAGCTAGAACTGGATAACCAATATTGAAATATTAGTGGGAAGTTAATTCTTTAAAATGCTGATACTGATGCATGGGTAAAGGATGTTCCAGACCCGACCAAAATTAGTGTGTGATGGAGATACCATTTCACATAATTTGGTAAAAGTAAACTATTTAACAATTGTTTATATAATCTTTAAAATGAATGGAAGAGTTAAAAATGGAATAATAAATAAAAATACATTAAAAACTGTGTTAAAATTATTCTGGAAGAGTTTTTAATCCTTATTAATCTCAAAAGTAAGAGGGGGCTGACGAAATGGCTTAACCAGCAAGAGAGCTTATGTGGAAGCTGAGTAATGGTGTCTGATTCCCATCTCCCATGCAAAATGCCAGATGTGGCCACTTGTGCCTGTAACCCCAGTGCAGAGGTGGATGGAGACAGACAAACTGTTGGGGCTCACTGTCCTGCTAGTCTAACTGAGAAATAGGCATCCTGGTTCACTGAGAAACTCTGTGTCAAGGAAATAAGATAGGCACACATGTGTGCAACACACACTCAGAGAGAAAGAGAGAGAGAGAGAGAGAGAGAGAGAGAGAGAGAGAGAGAGAGAGAGAGAAATAATGGATATTAACACAGAGTAGCTTAAAAATTTCAAACAGATGTTTTATGTGACATGAGGCTCAAACCAACATGTTTAACTACAGAGTTTATAATTTAAAACATATAAAAAATAATAAGTCATCTTTGAAAGCACATACCTGTATTCACATCACTTGCGTCCTGGGATAGGAGGATTGTGAGTTTGAGGTTAGCCTAGTCTACCTAACATGACACTGTCACAACAAAATAGAGTGAAATAAAATTTAAAAATCAAAAGATAAATACAACTTAAAATAAAATGCACCTTAAAAATCAAAAGAGAAAGAATAAAATATGTGCAATTTATTAAAAGGCTAAATGCATTTTTACAATTGTAATACTGATAAAATGTCTTATAAAATGAAGTCTCAGTCAAAGGCAAGTAAAATATGTGATGATATCTCAAAAGGTAATATGTTTCCTAAAAATTGGAAATATGTTCAATCCCTCTCAAAATAAGTCTGAACTTAAAATACTGGTATACCATTTAAAAACATTTTGGCAATTATCAAACATTTATAAAGATGCAGTGAAGGTGTCAATGTGAAGAAATAGATACTTGTTTCTCATCGGGATATTAAATGATACAAAATCTACAAAATCTGAAGGGAAATTTGACAAGCCCAATAAATTACAAAAGTATTCGCCCTCTGAACTGCGAGTTCCACTTACAGAAATGTGTTGTAAAGGAATCACATGTGCCAAATGACATGGAACATTGCTCACAAATAAGAAAAAATAGTAACAAAGTGTCCGTCAATACCAACTTGCTTACATAATTTATGGTGGTTTCACAAAGAATTAATGGACAGCTGTATAAAAAGATTTATAAACCCATATGGAACAAACTTTAAACTGTATTTCAAATTAATTTTAAGTGAAGAATCAAAACTAAAGAATGGTCAGCATAACACCCTATCATGAAAAAGTGGACCTATATGCTTATGCACAGAAGAAGGGAGACAATAGAAGAAATGATCATTGGAAGAATAGGTAAGAGGTAAAGAAGCTGGAATCCTTGGAAGACAAAACCAGAGTGGTGAGCAGTGCAGTAAGAGGAAGAGCTCCCACAGCTCAGGCTGACTTTATTCTGGGCTCTTAAAATAAGTGAATGCCTTTTCTACTATGTAAGGAAATGCCCTACAGGCTGCAAGGGTAAAGTCCAAAAGGCGAAAGAAAAATGAAAAGAAAACAATAGGCAACAAGAAGAGAGCCAGAAAGAAAGGAGGAGGAGAGCTGACAAGCATAGTTTCATTCTAGTTGGGTGCGAAGGGTGAATTCTCTCTTGAATTATCATCGCAGAGGGCATGAACGGAGAGGGCTTAGAGGATCTCATGGTGCATCTGTCAATGCAAACCCAACCACAATTCACCACCATCTCTTTGGTTTTAAAAAAGCACTTGCATAAATGCTTGGAGTTCCTAAGTAGTTACAGTATTTCAAATTTTAACATGATTAATTAGAACATCTAATGTGTCCAGTGGTAGTATAGCAAGAGTTACCTTTGAAGTCAAAGATTCTTGAGTTTTCAAGTTGATATTCCATACTGGCTGTAGAATCCCATTTTCATAAACATGGATACCTTTAGTTTCTTTATCCCCTCCTCATTCCATCTATCAAAATGCAGAATATTAGATGCTATCAGTGAACATCAGAATGACATCAGGAATTGTAACACTAGCAAATGGATGGGGCTAATCGCAGAGGCTTAACAGAATGGAAATTAAAATATTAGACTATATTTAAAAGTGAAAACAATTTCAACTTAAGTCAAATGAGAAAAGCACCCTTTCTCTAGAGGTCAGTGAGACCATTTCCAAAGACTTGAAATTCATGAATGTATTCAGCCAGTAATTTTACTTCCAGATATTTCTTCTAAGAAGATGAGATAAAGATATGGAAAACGTGCTGACAATTATATTTAATGTACAAATTATTTACAAAATAACTGGAGAGATTATTTAATACCATATATCACTGACAAAATAAAATGTAAAAAGAAAAGTTTCGATTCTAAAATCTGCCTCTGTAATTCTCTCCTCGATGTGAGCTTTCATCACACTTTTAAAAATCCTCATTCAGGTTGTCGCCAAGCACAGCTGCTTATACTGCTTCATCTGGGCTCTAAGAGCTCAACCTGGACTCTCACTCTTCCTGGCTCTCAGAATTTAATGCATTTCAACACTAGTGTTTATCAGAGCTGGGTGCAAAGCTTGCTTGGTAGCCTGGAGATTTAATTGGGATCAGTAGCTACGTTTGAAGGCACCTGAAGGCACTGTGGAGCTCTCCTTTGAGCCTCTTCAAGATCAAAGTGCCATTGCCCTGCCTTCAAGCTCAGTGCCTAAGGACCTCACCATCTATTACAGAATCTTCACTCCTCTTCACATAGCACAGCCAAGCATTGTGTTTCTGAAGGACATATCTAGGAAATACCTAAGATTTAGCAGTGATATAGTGTCTAAAATAGTCACTCTTAATGAAATAATCCTTCCTGCTGCCTCTGCCTGCAAATTGAAAGAAAAAAAAGGAAAAAACCCTCTGATATTTAGTAATCTGAAATCTTAAAAGAAACAAAATATTTTTATAGTGTATAGAATGCCTTGTATTTGTGACTCAAGCCTTCATCCTTTTAAGGCATTGAGCAACATGTTCTGTTGCTTATTTCATTTTCCAACTTATCCCTTGGCTTATTAATATAATTTTTCTAAAGAAAACTTCATGTATCCTGTGGTGTCACTATTAGTAAGGATAGATACACACACATAGATATAGATATAGATATAGATATAGATATAGATATATAGATATATAATATCCTGTCAGAAGTGTGCTAACACAAAGAAATCTAGTGAATAGTGAATAGTTTGATTTTGGTTAAATGATGGTACAATCATGGTTCTTTCATGGTCACGTCATAAGGACACTTCAGCTGTAACAGAAGCTCAGCAGTTTCCTAAGTGAGCCCCAGCTCAATAATTACAAGGAGCAGGAACATGTGTAGAAAATAAAATAGCAGATCTGTCCTTGGGAAGGGTGACAGGATGGAGCTCATTTGCTTCTGTCTTCAACCTAGAGTGCCTTACCTTGACAGATTAAGCTGGGACTCGCCACACGACATGATCAATGGGGCCGCCATGACTGACATTCAATCACCTCCTGCACATTATAATAAGATGAAAGATGGCTTTTCAGCATGGTAAGATATCAAGAACCATTTTCCCCACAAGTTGTCAGTTTTGAGAAGCACTGCCTCAAGAGAGAAACATACGAACTCTTGACTTTGCTTTGCTTATGGAGAGCCAACTCATCTACCCTGAAATGCCGCTGAGGACTTTGATCTAACACATAATGATAGAGAAAGAATAAAAATCACACACTTGATGAGTGCAATAAGCAGACCCTAAGTGAGTAAATTTCTCTACTTTTAATATATATCACATCTGTGACACAACCTACTATTTGTAGTTATTTCTTTTATAGAGTGCTTAAAATTGTTGTTTTTAAAAGATTACAGAGATTATTCTGGGTCAAGATGGTGCCAGTACAGGAGCATTAGAATAACTAGAGTGAAAAAAGTAATAGAGAGATCACAAAAATCACTTTTTTATTGGAAAAAGCTTTCGTTAGCTGTACCAGAGGCTCTAGAGAGTGTAGGGCACCTGGCATGGACAGCACCAGTGGGAACCTGAAATCAGAAAGGAGATTCCTGCAGCAGAGCAGCCTCACTCGAACCAGACACCACAGCCACCTGCCAGGGAATCTTCCACCACCGCATCCACAGCGTGGCTGCCAGCTCTCCCCCACAGATGCAGCTCCAGAAGCATGTGCCAGTGTGCACCACAGGACTGAACAAAAAGCCAGTGGAGGACAGCTTCTTCCCAGAGGTCAAAACAATTATAAAGTCTGGGGAGGGGTCCTGAGGAGGGGTGTTGAAAGAGGGACACAGAATATCGGAGGGGCTCAGAGAATCAAAGTGGGAGGGGAGGGAGCTGTGCATGGAAGCAGGTTGGGCTCATCACGACCTGGGCCAAGGAGAGCATAGAGGCTAGAGGTGCTGCCCCTAGTGGTGGACCTGCTCACTGCAGGTGGGTGAACAATCACTGGGCTCTGTTTTTTTAAGCTGTTTCTTTTTCTCCTATACCAGGTTTGCACCCATTTTTCTTTCTTTCATTTTTTAAAAATATGTCACATGGTTTTTCTCTTATATCAGACTTGCACCTGTTTTTCTTTCTTTCTTTTAACAAATAAACGAATTTGAGAACAGTGATTATATGACCAATACAAGGCTCTCTCGGGGCACATGAGTCTGAGTGGCTGGGGTAGGGTCGGAGTGTGGAATCAGCACAGGCCTGCCACATACTGGGCCAAGTAGAGCCTAGAGTCTCTGTCCCTCGTTGGGGAGGTAGGCAGCTCCAGAACACCCTCCCCTTTTGTGGGAGGTGTCTATCTAAAGCTAAAACCTAGGTGCTAAAACTGAGTGGTCAGATATTAACTAATCAGCTGTCTCTCTGACTCACCTGGGGAAAACTTAAATTAACTTTCCTAGAAAAAGCACTCTCTGCCCCACATGGCAGGTTGGCAAATGGACCTCTGAATCTCCCATAGAAAGGTAAGGCTAACTCTCACCCCAGCTATTAGGCTGGGGTGGGGGAAGGTTCCAGATTCTTCCCACATGAACCTTTTCTTTTCATGATGGGAGCACTCTGTTATTTTTTCTTCTACTGATTGTTTAGCTAAACAGCATAAATTCTGTTAAGCTCTCCACGTTTTTTTCCCCTAACTAGTGGCTGGAGAACTCTGTAACTCCCCATGTTTCCTTAAATAATAAACTCTCCCACTATACCTTAATATCTTGCTGTCTATGATTTTAATTCTTTAACTTTATAGACAAGAATCTGGGTAATCAAATTTTTGGGTGCATTAGAATTTTGCTGGGCATTATCTACATCCTAACCCCCAGCTCACCTCACAACTGTAGCATTCCAGATCTGCTTGCTACAGGTGGGTGAAAAATTACTGGGCTCTAGAGTTTGGGGCTCTGGTTGATTATATTGCTGCATACCAGTAAGGAACAGGGGCCCATGTGGTGGCTCTAAGACTAAACAATCACATATAGAGGGATCCAGACAGGTAATGATCTGAGCCTGTTGGCAGGCAGGACAACCCGACAGGAATGATCTCTGTTTAAGACCAAACCTGGTGATCATTCCACTGGGAGCAGGACATGCTGAACTACACTCCCCAGGGGGCCTGAGTCCAACCCTGGCTAGACACCAATAGATCACTGTAAGGCCAGGACCTACGAGGGGGGTAATAAGGGGATCCCTTCACCCAACCAAAGGGGATGCTAAGGGGAAAGAGAAGCAAATAGATAAACCCTAACCACCCCTGAGTCTCAATAACAAGGCACAGCAGAATATACAGACAAAGAACTCTGACCTTTATATTATACTACATACCAGACACCAAACCAGAAGGACAGACACTCCCATAACCACAGCAACTAACACATTTGTGATTACAATGATATCCTAACCTAACTACAGGCACAGAGAGCACACATTGCTTACTCAACAAATCTAGTTTCACTGCAAGTCAAAAAAAATCCTACTCCCCTACTCAGACATGGACAGAAACCAATGGAAAAAAAAACCAAAAAAAATTAAAGACAGAACTCCCAAACACAGGACCCCTAATCCCACAATGGAACAGGAAAGTGACAAAGAAGTGGAGATAACAAAAATACAATCCCAAAGAGAGAATAATAAGACTCTTGACCACAGCTGCAATACATATATGAAACAGTTAATGGCTGATATGGAAACTATGAAAAAAGACATAAATGAGATGAAGCTCACCAATGCAAGCATAGACTTCAGAGTGAATTTAATGGAGAAAAATATGAACGACTTCAAAAACACTTTAAGTGAATTGATGGTGAACCAACTACGGGAGGAGCTAGACAATCAATTGATTAAGTTTGATGAGCACTTAAAAAAATTTAAAATGATTTTCATGTATCCTTAGTAAAAACAAAACTAGACTGGAAATTAGAACTCAACAAAGAATTAGAGACTATAAAGGAAAATATAGCAGAAACCAAAAATGAAACAGTTGTTAAAAACCTCCTTTGAATCAATCAGTCCCAGAGTTGATAACATGGAGGACAGATTCTAGGACCTTGAGAACAAGACAGAAGGAATTAATAAGGATGCCATAAGTTTCCATAAATTCAAGAAATCGTGTGAACAAAATATGAGGGATCTATGGGATACCATAAAGAGGCCCAATATTAGAATCATGGGGATCCCAGAGGGAGAAGAATCCCAGGCCAGGGGCATAGGAAATATTTTCAACAGAATTATTCAAGAAAACTTCACCTATCTTACAAGAGAAAGCCCAGTCAACATTCAAGGGGCCCAGAGGACTCCAAACAGAGAGGACCTGAGGAGGAATTCTCCAAGACACAATTTACTAATATACCAAACATAGAAAGTAAAGAGAAAATACTCAAAGCTGCAAGAAAAAAAGGAACTCATCACCTATAAAGGCAAACCCATCAGACTTACCTCAGACTTCTCAGTAGAAGCCATGAAAGCCAGAAGGTTTTGGAATAATGCAGTTCAAAGCCTAAAGAAGTATGGATTTCAACCTAGACTACTGTACCCAGCTAAACTATCCCTCATAATAGATGGAGAATTGAAAGTGTTCCATGAAATAAGCCAGCTCTATGATTATTTGAACACAAAGCCAAAATTACAGAAGATTCTACAGGAGGTACTCCACACAGATGAGACAAGGAATCTACCTCAGAAGAGTCAAAGAGTTCATGCATGACAACCACAATCAGTGTGCTAATAATATCAGCACAGACACCAACCTACATAAACCCTCCAACATGGCAGGCCTTAAAGCAAACCTCACAACTATATCTCTAATTATAAATGGACTTAACTCCCCCATAAAAAGACACAGACTTGCAGGGTGGATAAGAAGAGTGGACCCTTCCATCTGCTGCCTTTAAGAAATGCACCTTACCTCTAAAGACAGCAATCTTCTCAGGTAAAAAGGATGGAAAACAGTTTATCAGGCATGTAGAAGTAAAAAGCAAGCAGGTGTGGATATATTAGTTTCTGAAAAAATAGGCTTTACACCAAAATCAGTTAAAAGGGATAATGATGGTATAATGGTTAAGTTTAGTTGTCAACTTGACCTTTCAAGTAATCTTGGGTGGGTCTCTGAGGATGTTCACAGGAAGGCACCCTCTCAATAGGGGGCAGGATGCCAGGAATCTCAATGGAGCTAGAAGTAAGCATCCTTTCCTGTGTGGGCCATGCAGGAAGGAAATTCCAGAGACTCAGGAAGCCATCAAGTCTGGGACACGGTTGCGAGACCCCACCCTAGGGCTATATAAAGGTGAAAGAATTCTCTCCTTGCCACTCCTGCCTGTTCCTTCTTCTGTGTTTGTGGCATTGGTGATGTGTTTCTCTCTCTGCTTGGACCTGTGAAAGGGGAGCAACTTTTTTGCATTCTGGAACTTCCCCTGTATCTATAGCTACAAATAAATACTTTCTTCCCAAAAACTGTGTGTGGTTTGAAGATTCATCCCAGCAACATGTGGCTGACTGTAACAGAATTTGTTACCAGAAGTGGGGTGATTCACTGAGATGAACCTGATCATGTGGATTTTGATCTTCTGGAACTTGTATGATGGAGGAATGGATATGGAATTCATACTTGCAACTGAAGATTCCTTCCAGAGCAGAAAGCCAAGTTTTATAGACTATTATGGTGAGAATTTGGAAATGCTCAGTGCAGAGAGAATTGCATTTGGAAGCTTGGCTTGTGAACTTTCTACAGGGAAGGAGAGATTGCAGAAATTCTTAATAGATTTGTGTGCCTTGGTCAAGGGGTAGATACGTCTGACTTCCCAAGCCCAGAGAGTTTGACCAAGGTAAATTTAAGTAATGGACTGTGTGCTTGGCTATGGATATCAAGAAAATGATTAAAAAATAGATAAATCAAAGAGTTGGTTCTTTGAAAAAGTTAATAAGATTGACAAACCCCTGGCCAATATAATTAAATGAAGAACTGAGAAAACCCAAATCAACAAAATCAGAAAGGACAAGGGGGAGATCAAACAGATCCAGAAGACATGGGAAGTATTTTCAGGTCATACTTCCAAAAGCTCTATTCCACAAAATTAGAGAACCTGGAAGAAATGGGTAAGTTTTTGGACACCTACCAACTACCAAAGCTTAACCCAGAGCAGATAAAAGCACTAAATAAACCTATCACATCCACACAGACTGAAAATGTAATAAAAGAACCTTCCCAAAAGGAAAAGCCCAGGACCAGATGGTTTCTTGGCTGAATTCTACCAAACCTTCATCATAGAAATGAAAACCACTCTTTGTTAAGCTTGTTGGAAGCCTAAAAAAGAGGGAAGGCTTCTAAACTCATTCTATAAAGCTAGCATTGTCCTAATTCCTAAACCAGGCAAGAATGCAACAAGAAAAGAGAACTACAGACCCATTTCTCTGATGAACTTAGATGCAAAAATCCTGAACAAAGTCCTAGCAAACCAGATACAATACTACATACAAAATATTATTCACCCTGACCAAGTTGGCTTCATCCCAGGGGTACAGGGATGGTACAATATGCAAGTTGATGAATGTAAACCATCACATTAATCGGCTCAACCACAAAAACCACATGGTCATCTCAATAGATGTGGAGAAGGCCTTTGACAAAATTCAACACCACTTCATGTTCAAAGCCCTAGAAATAATTAGGTATAGATGGCCTATACCTCAACATAATAAAGACAATATATAAAACTCATAATGTAAAAATCATTCTCAATGGGGAACAACTCAAGGAGTTCCCACTCAATTCAGGAACAAGACAGGGGTGTCCACTCTTACCACTGTTCCTAAACATAGTGCTTGAAGTTCTAGCCCAAGCAATAAGATAGGAGAAGAACATAAAAGGGGAACAAATTGGAAAGGAAGAAATTAAAATATCCCTCTTTGCAGATGACATGATTCTTTTTATATTAGACCCAAAGAATTGTATCAGTAAACTCCTGAAGGTGATTAATACCTTCAGCAAATTGGCAGGATACAAAATTAAAACTCTAAATTTCAGTAGCCTTTATATATGCAGAAGACAATTATAGAGAAAAAGATATCAGAGAGACTGTCCTGTTTTCTATAGCCTCAAAGAAAATCAAATACCTTGGAATATCTCTAACCAAATCTCTGAAGGACTTATATAAGGAAAATTTTAAGCACTCAAGAAGAAAATAGAGGAGGATGTGAGAAGATGGAAAGATATTACATGCTTATGGGTAAGGAGATCAAAATAGTATAAATGGCAATCCTGCCAAAAGTGCTTTACAGATTCAATGCCATGCTGATTAAAACCCCAACCTCTTTCTTCACAGACATAGAAAAAAATAATCTCAAAATTCATTTGAAGGGGCAAAAGAACTTGTATACCTAAAACTATTCTAAGAATAAAAACCTACTCAGGAGATATCACCATACCTGACTTCAAAATATACTACAAGTAGGTTTATAGTAACTAAAATAGCATGGTGCTGACATAAAAACAGATAGACAGACCAGTGGAACAGAACTGAAGACACAGCTTTAAATGCAAATAACTTCAGTTATTTGGTCTTTGACAAGGGTGCCAACAATGTATGCCATGCCAAAGACAACATCTTAACAAATGGTGGTGGACAAATTGGAAAAACATGTGTAAAAAATGAAAATAGACTCATTCCTTTCACCATGCACAAAAATCAACTCCAAATGGATCAGAGACCTCAATATAAATCCTGTAATCCTGAACACCCTGGAAGAAAAAATAGGAGGAACTCTACATGAAATAGGAGTAGAGAAAAATTTCCTGAGCAAATCTCCAGCAGCCCAGGAAATGCAACAGTCACTTAACCAAACTCAAACAGCTCCCTAACAAAATGGGGCACTGACCTCAACAGAGAATTCAGAGGAGGAAACACAAATGTCCTTTTCTCACTTGAGAAAGTGCTCAGCAACCTTAAGCATCACGGAAATGCAAATCAAAACTGGAATGGGATCCCACCTTATTCCAATCAGACTGGCAATCAAAAAGAAAATCAACAACAATAGTTGCTGGCGAGGATGCAGGGAAAAGGAACCCTGATTCATTGCTGGTGGGGTTGCAAACTTATTCAACTGCTATGATAAGCACTGTGGAGACTCCTAAACAGAATGGGCATAGACCTACCAATGGACCCAGCTATCCCTCTACTTGGCATTCACCCACAAGATGTCACATCTCAATGCACAAACATTTTTACAACTATGTTTATAGCAGTTCAATTCATAATAGCCAAAAATTGGAATCAACCCAAATGCCCATCCATGGAGGAATGGATAGCAAAACTGTGGCACATTTGCACGGTGGAATTTTACTCAGCTGGAGTAAACAGAAACCACTGACTTGAAATGCAGGCTGCCACCATGAGTAGGCTGAACACACTGTCTATTGGGAGAGAACAGCTAATCATGAAAGGAGCATTTGTGCAATGGAGGAGCCAAAGCCTGGGGAGGCAATCAACAGCTTTTAATTCGGCCAAGAAATCCACTCAGTGAAGGGGAGTCCTTGACTAGAACTAGGATTTCAGGGAGAAATACATCGGGAACCAAAATCTTAGGACCCCAAAGAGAAATTCACTTTACAAGTGATTTACAAAAAGCTACTAACAATAGAATCTATCCAATTCAGGAATGTGTGTCTCAATTAACCTATACTGATCTCACTCTCGGATGGAGATTCTGATTGTATTTTTCAGAAGGCAGTGAGAGAGTTCTGGCTCTTCCAACCCTACCCATGAGCCACAGGGTGATAGCTGACATCCTGGCAAGAGATGAGCCACCCCAGACCTACCGCGGAGGATCCACATGGAATCCCGCAGGCAATGATGGGATAAGCAAGAGACATATAACCACAGCCTATTGGTCAACCCAGGATGAACCAGCAAAACAGACACCAACAATTTCAAACATAACCTCAAGCAGAAGTACAGAGGCTCCTAAGGTCTCAGCAACAAAGCAGCCTTAATACTCACCCACCATGACCCAGGGAACTGAGTGGAAGAGGGGGCAGAAAGATTGTAAGAGTCATGGTGAGGGAGAATATCCAGAGACATTGCCCACCTCAGTAACAGAATGCAAAGGGGAGGGGGGCAGAATAGGGTTAACTCCTAGGCTCATCACAACCCCCTACCCCATGGACAGATGCAGACTGCCCACAGAGGAGGATATCCAACTGACCCGGGACAGGGAAGTGGGAGATAGGGGAAGTGACGACATCGACACATTATTCCCTTATTAAGTGTATCTAATTATAGATAACAAAATAAACAATAATAATAATATTTTAAAAATCAATGACATATTTATCACTGAAATTCCCCAAAACGTTGGTTCATAATTCCTTTCCTGAACTTATCCCCCTGAGAAGCCAAATGTGTGCAAAGTGACAACTCTTTGCAAACACCTTTCATGAAGGCATATTCCCTCACATACAATGGCTGCTTTGTATTTCCTTCCTTGTCATGTGTCTGTATAATCATCAGGGCACATTTCTATCACATGTAATGACACGTACTAAGGCCAGCAGAAGAATCAAACTTGAGCATCCTCACTCCCCAGTTCATAACCATTCAGACCTTCTACCAGATAAATGAACTCCTGCATCATAGTGGGCTGAGTCATTCATTCTGAGCTAATTGCATTTCCAGAATGAAAGAAAAACTGAATCCAATCTTACAATTTGACATTTGAAAATACAAACTTGTCCAAGTTACAGGCAATGCTTCAGTATTTCAGCATTATTCCCTTATTAAGTGTATCTAATTATGGATAATAAAAAATTAAAAAAAGAAAGCAAAACTTGCTAAAATTCTATGTAACACACCTGTCTGTAAAAAGGCTTTATTAAACACCAGAGATATTTGTCAATTATTGTATGAGAGGATAAAGTACAAAAAACAAAACAAAACAAACAAAAAAACCAGTATGTGGAGGTGGAAAGGAAAAGACTGTCATGGCTATAGGTTAGTATGAAGCCAAAAAGGATCAGTGGATTTCTTCCTCATAACATCACCATCTGGAACTCAATTTTCATGCTACCATTCAAATACATCTTATTATCACCTCAATTTAATGGATAAGACCTTTGAAGCTCACAGAATTTTAGTATTTTTATCAGGCCACACAGTGAAACCTAGAATTGAAATAATGACTGATGATTTTCTGTTCTTTGAACTTAGTTTGTAGTAAAAGGCTAAACAGAAAAAAAAAATCTACCTTAATCTTGTCATACAATGTTCTCTGGTTGGCCCATATATACATCCGATTTTGCACAAGACCCTGCAGTACCCGACTCAGAAAAGTACCTCTGAGGTCTGTGCCTTTACTATACTTGGGAGCTCTGGACTTGGAATTCATAGTAGTGGGGAGGAGGATAGGAATGAAAGGGAGAGTCAGTTCTACGGCTGAAATAGCCTGAAACACACATCAAATGAACTATACGGGCTGCAGATAGGCAAGCATGAAATCCAACTAACTGTAGATCTTATGTGATTTATTTCCCATATTATTTCTTCCATTTTCTCTTAGAGGAATCACAATTCATTGGACAACAATCACTAAAATGCCATCTTCTCAGAGATGCTTCACTCATTCTGTAATGAAGAAAATGTCCTGCTTTGTTACCTTAGACTTTTTACCATGTCCTTATTAGTTCACCTCATCCATGGCACTGTGGATGCTGCAGACATTTATAGGCCTTCTGTTTTACTCAGATATACCTGATAACTGTTACTACAACACATATTAGTTACTCCTAAAATTCCATTTTTCAGAATTAATGCCTTACAGGAAAGTGATTATCACGATTGCATAGGGTAATTGGATATTTTTATGTTTTCTTAGTTTTCAGTACTGATGGTGTTACTAACAAGTGAAAAATAATAAGTCACTCATATTATTCTAGATGCTGCTCAGTATCTGTGAAAATATCACGTGTTACCTTTACCTTATTAACTCTAATTATAAGAGGTGAACACAAGCTATGATCAGATGTGAAGGAAGTGCAGAGCAAAAGCTTGTGTCTAGGCCAGCAACAATCAGTCCTAGAGAAAAGGTCAAAGCATCTGCCAATTACATACAGGTGAAGAGATACATAGTGTTATTTCTAGCAGTTATCCAACTTCACAATGTATTTTTATTTTTATTCATTTATGTATTTATTTTGTTTAGACATTTACTTATGTATTTTTTGAGTCAGGGTCTTGCTACATAACTCTGGTACAACAGGTTGGCCTCAAACATTCTGTATTTGTCTTCTTATGCTTCTCTAGTTCCGGGATTGCAAGCATATGCTACCATGCCCGGAGAGATGGATGATTTTTCAAAGTGTTTTGAAATTTTATTTGTAAGAGAAAAATTGGGAAAGAGAGGGTGGAGGATGAATGAGAATGCATGTATGCCTAGGGCCCCTTGCCATGGAGAATGAACTCCAGATGCATGTACCGCTTTGTTTATGGTACTGAGAAATTGAACCCATTAGCCCATTTTCCCAGCCAATATTTTTAATGTAAAAAGAAAAAAAAGCAAGGAAAAGAAAAAAAATCATGCAGCAACTTAAATTCAATTAATTCAATCAATATATTAATAGGATTTTATTACTAGAATATGGTTAATGTATTATTACTGAGATGAGGAAATGTCTTTAGAACCCTTATAGAATTGGACTGGACTCACTTTTAAGTTGGCCTATGTGTAGATTAGGGGATTTTAGGCTGACAATTAAATCCTTCTTGGGGCTTTGTTTTTATAGAATGATGGATTTACTAAGAATACCATCTGTCTCTCATAGGATTCTAAATGACTTATTCAAACTTTCAGAAGCTAAAAATCCTATTCCCAGTCCTCCACTGACCTGAAGTTTTTATTTTCTAAATCCCAAAAGCAGAAAATAGATTTCTTCAATGTAGGCACTGGGATTTGAGCTATCCCATAAAGCGCTTATGTTTTGAATTTCCGACTTTGGTCAAATTCATCTTCTGCTGTACTACATGCATAACATCTCTGAGAAGCAATTTGTACCCTTTCTCTTTCTGCTTTGCATCCAGACTCTTCTACTGACAAGTTCATTTTTAGTCAAAATATAGCTTAGTCCCTAGTGTCTTTTGAACTGTAACCTGTACAGTGAATATTTTGATCTTTGTGAAAAAGAAAATTGAGAAAACAAATAAACAGAATCTTTTTTCTATTCAAAATTTACTTTGCCTACCTCTATTATTTGTTTTTCTTCATTATTTTATATCATACATAAGATTGTACTTTTTTATATTTTCAACATCCTAATTAGCATTGCCTTGATTGACTAGGCGCATTTTCAAATGCCTTAGTCATTTTTTCAATATTTAATTATAATAAATATAGTAATAATTTCTCATGTTGACTTACTTTATTTAATATATATCTGAAAGTATAATATGTGAAAGAAACGAATTATCTAATGTTTCTAAAGAGAGCCTATATGTGTATAAAATTAATTTAAATATCTTATTTCAATATGAGAAACAGATTATAGGAATTGTGTTTTTTAAATATTTTTTGTGTCTGCACAGGTGTACTTGTGTGCATATGTCTGCTTGTGCATATATGTGTGCTTTTGTGTAGTGGCCAGAGAACAATTTTGGATATCATTCCTAGTGCTTTTTATCTCTATCTTTTTTTAAGATATATATTTATTGTCCATAATAAGTTACATTGGTTAGTGGGCAAACAATGAGTTGTTATCCCCAATTCACCAATGCTCCCCCTCCCTATCCCCAACCAGCTGGATATCCTCCTCCGTGGGTCATCTGGATCAGTCCTTGTAGCAGGGGACCATGGATAGCTTAGTACTCACCCTGGTTCTTCTGGCCCAAGTGTGTTGTTACTGAGGGGTGCCGTGCCTCTGGATAGTCTCCCCCACCACAGCTCTCATAATGTTTCTGCCCCCTCTTCCGCTCAATTCCCTGAGTCGTGGTGGGTGAGTATTAAGGCTGCTTTAATGTTGTGAGCTTAGAGGCTTTTGTGTCGAAAATTGTTGGTTTCTGACACCCTGGCTTATCCTGTGTTGATTGAATGGCTGTGGCTGTGGGTCTCTTGTTCGTCCCATCATTCTCTGTGGGATTCTATATGGATCGTCCACAATATGGCTGTGGTGGCTCATCTCTTGCCAGAATCTCAGCTATCTGCCAAGGTTGGATGGTAGGATTAGATGGGCCACAACTCTTTCGCTGCATCCTGAAAAATGCAAACACATTCTCCATCGGAGAGTGAGATCAGTCTAGGTTAACAAATATACACAATTCTGGATTATCAAGATTCTATTTTTAGTAGTCTCCCATTCAATCGCTCCCATAGTGCATCTTTTCTTGTGAGCCAAAGAGTAAGGGATCCAGTGCATATCACCCTGAATCCCCAGTTACAGTCAAGGGCTCCCCCTCCCTAATAAAATATTTGGCCAAATTTAAAAGCTGTTGATTATCTCCCCCAGGCCCAGGCTCCTCCATTGCACGAGTGCTCCGTTCTTGTTTCCTGTTCTCTCCCAGTAGGAGGTACGGTCAGCCTATTCATGGCTACAGACTGTGTTTCATGCCAGTGTTCTCTGTTTACTCCAGCTGTCATTGATCAGTTTCCCCTAGCAGCTTGTGCAGTGCCTTCCAGCAATAAACTAATTACCACCTGGGGGCTGGTTACCATTCCGGACCCTGAAGGGTCTCTCGATGCTGATCAATGGCATTCTGTGGTTTCTTCAACAACAGGGTTTTGCCTCAGGCCTGGGGAGGACATTCAAGGGCTTTGACAGAATTCTGTCTTGTTTTTGGAACCTCATGGGTCACTTTGGTCAACAGTCAGTGAGGGAAGGACCTGGTGACAGGGACCAGGGGTTGTCAGACTGATCAATTATTTAAAGGCTTAGACTCTCTCCCCTACTACTCATGGCCTCTCTTGCCAGTCGACACCCACTACTTGCTCAATAGGTTACAGTATGCTTGTGAGGATTTTATGTTTTTGAACCTAATTTGCTTTAGCCTCATACTTAAGCCATTCCCCTTCCCCCACCCCTTACCCCTCATTCATAACCTCTCACTTCTTTCTACTATTCTGCGTAGAGCTGACGTTTAGCCTGGTTAAGGACCACATATGTGGGAGAATATGTGGCTTTCGATTATCTGATCTTTTGAGTGTTCACTTAGTAAGATCTGCTCAAAGTCAGAACATTTTTTTCCTAAATTTTGATGTCTCATTTTTCCTTTCAGCTGAGTAGAATTCCATCGTGTAAATATACCACAGTTTTGCTGTCCATTCCTCCATAGATGGGCATTTGGGTTGATTCCAATTCTTGGCTATTATGAATTGAGCTGCTATAAATATAGTGGTACAAAAGTTTCTGCATCGAGATGTGACATCTTATGGGTAGATGCCTATTAGAGGGATAGCTGGGTCCAGAAGTTCTATGTCCATTCTGTCTAGGAGTCTCCACACTGCTTTCCATAGTGGTTGAACAAGTTTGCAGTCCCACCAGCAGTGAATGAGTGTTCTTATCTCCCCGCATTCTCGCCAGCAATGATTGTTTTTTTTTTTTTATGATTGCCATTCTGATCGGAGTAAGGTGGTACCTCATTGTAGTTTTGATTTGCATTTCCATGATAATTAAGGATGCTGAGCACTTTCTTAGATGGGACAAGGCCATTTGTGTTTCCTCCTCTGTGAATTCTCTGTTGAGATCAGTGCCCATTAGTGTGAGCAGGGTTGTTTGAGATTTTACTATGTATTTTTTTTTTTTGAGTTCTCTGTAAGATTTGGAGATTAGGCCTTTGTCTGAGTTATAGCTGGTAAAGATAGTCTCCCAGTTTGATAGGTGTCTATAGGCTCTGAGTATGGTTTGTTTGACTGTACAGAAGCTTTTGAGTCTGATCAGTTTCCATTGGTTAAGTGATTGTTGCATTTCCTGGGCCGCTGGAGTTTTGCTCAGGAAATTTTTCCCTACTCCTCTTTCGTGTAGAGTTCCTCCTATTTTTTCTTCCAGGGTGTTCAGGGTTACAGGATTTATATTGAGGTCTCTGATTCATTTGGAGTTGATCTTTTTGCATGGTGAAAGGAGTGGGTCTATTTTCATTTTTTTACATGTATTTATCCAATTTGTCCAGCATCATTTGTTGAAGATGCTATCTTTGGCTGAGAGTACATTGTTGGCCCCCTTGTTATGACCAAATAACTTAAGTTACTTCCATTTAACGGTGGGTCTTCAATTCTGTTCCATTGATCTGTCTGTCTATTTTTATGCCAGTACCATGCTGTTTTTGTTACCTATGGCTTCGTAGTATGTTTTGAAATCAGGCATGGTGATACCTCCTGAGTAGGATTTTTTACTTAGAACAGTTTTGGCTATCTGAGGTGTTTTGCCCTCTATATAAATTTCGGATTTTGTTGACTTGGGCTTTCTCAGTTCTTTGTTTGATTAGATTGGCCAGGGGTTTGTCAATCTTATTAACTTTTTCAAAGAACCAAATCTTTGATTTATCTATTTTTTAAATCATTTTCTTGATTTCCAATTCATTAATCTCAGCTCTGATTTTAATTATTTCCTTTCGTCTTGAGCTCCTCGGGTTAGCTTTTTCCCTCTCTTCCAATGATCTTAGGTGGTTGGTTAGACAATTGATTTGAGACCTCTCTGTCTTTGCTATGAAGGCATATATCACAAAGAACTTCCCCCTTAGGACTGCCTTCATTGTGTCCCATAAATTCTGATAAGATGTGTTATCATCATGATTTACTAATAGGAAATTTTGAATTTCTTGTTTTATTACTTGGATGACCCAATAATTTTTTAAGAGCTAATTATTCAGGCGCCAGTACTTTGTGTATTTTCTGGATCCTGTTCCATTGTTAATTTCTACCTTTAATGCATTATAGTCTGATATGATGCAAGGAACTACGTCAATCTTCCTGAATTTGTTTAGGGATGATTTATGACCTAGGATATGATCAATTTTAGGAAAAAGTCCCATGTGCTGCTGAGAAGAATGTATATTCTGTGTCTTTGGAGTGGAAAGTTCTGTAAATATCTGTTATCCCCAGCTGGTCAATGGTGTTATTGAGCTCCGTTATGTCCCTGCTGATCTTCTCTTCACTTGATCTGTCTAGAGATGATAGAGGTGTATTAAAGTCTCCTACTATGATGGAATTAGAGTCTATTTCTGCTTTATTTTTGAGTAGGGTTTCCTTTATGAACTGTGTTGCACCCAAATTTGGTGCGTATATGTTAATGATGGTGATATATTCCTGTTGGATCATTCCTTTGATGAGTAAGAAGTGACCATCATTATCCTTTTTAATTGATTTTGGTGTAAAGTCTATTTTGTCAGAAATTAATGTAGCCACACCTGCTTGCTTTTTACTTCCACATGCCTGATAAACTGTTTTCCATCGTTTTACTCTTAGAAGATTGCTGTCTTTAGAGGTAAGATGTGTTTCCTGAAGGCAGTAGATGGAAGGGTCCATTTTTCTGATCCACCCTGCAAGTCTGTATCTTTTTATAGGAGAGTTGTCCATTTATATTCAGAGATATAACTGTGAGGTTTGTTCTAAGCCATGCTATGTTGAAGGGTTAATTGAGGTTGGTGTCTGTGCTGCTGTAATTAGCACACTGACTGTGATTGTCCTGCCTGATCAATGGTACTCTTCTGAGGTAGATTTCTTGTTTCTTCTGTGTGGGATATGTCCTGTAGAATCCTCTGTAATTTTGGCTTTGTGTTCAAATAGTTGTAGAGCTGGTTTACTTCATGGAACACTTTCAATTCTCCATCTATTATGAGGGATAGCTTTGCTGGGTACAGTA
>PVHP010010887.1:0-46524 GCA_004024765.1 Zapus hudsonius | reverse complement strand
CTGTGCCAAGGGGAAAGCTGCAGACCACTGTCGTCCAGGGCTGCTGCACTGTACCTATGCCCGGGAAGGTTGTCGGAGGTACTTACAGCCCTGCAGACCACTGTCATCCAGGGCTGTGTGCATGCTGGGGGAAGGCTGTTGGAGACAGGCACTTGGAGCCCCTGAAGATCTTCTTCCCACTGAGAGAAAGGAAGACGGGTCAGGCTGCCCATCATCAAAAGTAGTTTGGGGACCCATGCCATTCCCAGGCTTAGGGAAGGAGTTTGACTCACAGGCAGGCCTGATGCTGTCAGGAAGCTGCCACCCCTCCCTTGCCCATCTGTCAGACGTGTCACCCACCCTGGCTTTTGCCTTCTCAGCCCTTCCTAACAGATACAAGATTCCTCTTGCCAGCGTAGAAAATGCCACACACTTGGGGTTAAAAGTAATTTGGGTTTATTCTCTCAGCTGTGGAGATCAGAAGTCCAAAAGTGGGTCAGCTGGCTTTGTTCACTTGAGTCTCTGAGGGACGTATGCCTCTCTCTTGTCTCCCCAGCTTGTAGGGTGCCCTCTTACCTTGGTTCCTGGCCTCCCATCAAGCTGACCCTCCTGCCTCCCTCTCCTTAGAGCTCCTGTGATTACATGGGTCTCCAGGATCACCTCAGGTATCTCCTTCAGGCCCTGAACTTCCCATCTCCAGTTGAATGGTCAGATCACACTCCTAGTCACAGGTTCTAGAGATGGGATGTGAGCATCTTTGAGACCCAATGACCTGTCTGCCTTATTATTCCTCCTCTCTAGACACTGGGGCCCATGTCAAACCCCCATGGTCCTAGCCTGTGTCATCATGGCCCTGCCCACCCATTTCTTATTCACCCAGATTCATGGTCCTTGTGGGTCTATCTAAAAGTAGGGTGTAGAGGGAACCCTCTGTTGAAAGCAAGACCATATGATAGATAGCAGGAAATGGGTCTGGGCTGGTGTGAGGACCCTGGGGCTGACCCTTTGTGCCATGCCATGGACCACCCAGAGTCTCAACTTTCTTGAGAGAGACAGACTTAACCCGCTGCAGGCTGTGAAACTTAGGAGTTGGCTGGACACACATGTCTGACATTGAATTGTGGACATTGTGTTTGCTCCACTCGCCCGACAGCCTCTTGTGCATCAAGTGGGGCAATTGTCACTGCACAGGTGCAGACAGAAGACCCAGCTCATGGTCCAAAGAAAGCCACCAAGCCATTGCTCTCAGACTTTTCCCAGGAGAGATGTGTGATTTTGGCCTTGAAACAACACACTGGTGAAAATACATGGGTGGTAGAAAAAAGTAATGCTTCTGTCTGCTAAAGTTCTGTGAGGGTTTTTTTTTTTTTTCAAGGCAATTATCTATATAAAATATTTTTTTTTCCTTTTAACTCGATTCCTATTTCTAATGAAACCGTATTTTGGACATGAGATTGTTACGAAAAAGAAATGTCATTTTCCAAAGAGCAGCAACAGAGCACACATTTGATGGCCCAAATAGAGAGCTCTCCTCTTCTCGGGGAGATGAAAGTATCCCCTCCTATTAGCCTATGAAATTATTTTAGAATTGGGTTTTAATCCCTGGAATGAGCGAGAGGATGGAACCCCAGCCTAGGTTCTGCGTGCGTGGGAAGTCAAACCTGAAGCATGGGGCCGGGTATATAGGCTAGCACGCCTCGCCACTAATCCAAAAGAAATGGGGGAAAAAAGAGCTGTTTTAACGTTGGCAAAGGCACTATGAAAGGTAAGGCTTCCTCCCCGCCGTTTCCTCTGCTGCCCTTTTCCCTGATCCCATTTGCTCCGTGTCCATTTCTGTAAGTTTTCCCTGTAGAACAAACCTATCATTTTTCACCACGGGGTATTTACAGCTTCAATCAGTGCAGATTCAATCGGTGTCTGTGCTCATCGCTGGAAGTTACAGATGCAGATATTATTTGCACTGTGGTTAATTATGGAGCAATCAAACTTTGGCTTTTCCACTGTAATTTCCTCTGCCAGCTAATTTAATTAATCACCCCCAGCTCGGCTCTTCCAGCTGCGACCAGCAGGGTCATTAATTAGGCATGTGGCGGGAGCTGACGACCAGGTCCTGCCACTTGGCTGCTGCCCACTGGGTCACTGGAAGGCAGAGCTGTTCCCCAGCATCCATTGCTGTGGGAAGGATGGAGAGTCCCTGAAGGCTAACCAGGGCAGACAGCATACCTGTGGTAGCAACCCGCTCACCTTGTCGAGGAGGCCTCACTAACCATGTATGCTCACTGGGTGGGCTCATCAGAGAAGTGGTCACTGTCCATCACCCGAGCTTCGGTCTTGGGATTTTCAGGTCAGTGTGGCTAGCTCCTGTCTTATATGGAAATGCTGTCTTCCTCAAAGGCTCATCCAAAGTTGACAACATGACTTTCCTGAGGGCAAGATGAAAAAATTGTTTTCCTTTTGTCGTAATGAAGCATTTTTTTATGAACCCTCCAAAATTGGTATAAAAATACTTCACGTGGATTTCTCAGTGCTTCCAGTAAAAAGTCTGGTTTATTTTCATGCCATTACCAACTCCACTTCCCAGTCTTGGAAATGACCATTACTCAGAGGCCATCACTGGAGTTCACAGGAACGCGCGGCCATAGACAGATGACACCCTGCTTTCCAGAGGTTTTCTGTGTGATCACTCAGAGAAAGTTTTTTCTAATCTTTTAATAATGTGGATTTTCTTTTTTTATTACTATATTACCCAGGGAGAATTTCTTTACGACTTTAGGGAAACTGAACATTTAGTCCGATCTTTCTTTTATGAAAAGATAAATTAATGAACAGGTATGTTTAAGACGGCAATAAGTCGGCTTAGAATATGGAATGCCTCTTCTAAGATCCCGCCCAGGGTCTCACCCCCAATAAAATGGATCAAGGAGACACTGTGAACACACGTGCACACCCCCAGGCACACACACACACACAGGGCCTGGGGGAGACAGAGCAGAGCACTGCAGAGTGGCCCAGCGCCGTAATTAAAGGGATAATAAGGACACCTTGTGTGTGAGGGAAGAAAAGGTACACGAGGGCGCAGTCTATAGGGTCAGACTCTGTTCAGTCAGGCAGGAAGCCTGCGTCATAAACCCCCTAAAGCCTGCAGACCAAGTCCCCTCCCCTTCTCTGTGGTCTGGGGGTGAGGGGCCTTGGGTAGTGGCGCTGACTATAGTTGTGCCTTGGTGAAGAGGCAGGGTCTCTGTGACCATCTGAAACTTAAGTGTATTCAGTCTTGATGACAACCTGCTGGCCATTAAAATTTCAGTGTGTGGCACATCCATTCATTTTGCTGTAAGGACCATTCTGGAATGAACTTTAAGTGGCACTTTCTTCCTAGCATTCATACTGCATCATTGGGAGTGTGGGAGATTCCTGAGAAATGCAAAACAGCCATAGGACGAAAACTTTCTACATGGTTCTTCTCCCTAGAAAATTCAAGGTGCAAAAAATAAATGATTCAAAAGCCAGCACTCTAGAGGCAGAGGTAGGAGGATCGCCATGAGCTCAAGGCCAGCCTGAGACTACATAGTGAATACCAGGTCAGCCTGGGCTAGAGTGAGACACTACCTTGAAACAAAACAAAAAAAGAAAAAATTCATTTTCTCAACCTTCTTTCCCCCCTCCCCCAGAGGGGAAAAATCTGTTGGGATTTCAGTAATGGAAACCCTGAAATGAGTATTTCTATTCCTATCTCAAGTAGTAACCCTAAGAGTGCTGTGTAGTTACTGCTTGAACTGCCCACGAAGATAGAGACAAGAAACAGAAACCACACACTTGATTCCTTCAGGGGAGCTGCCGGGGCCATGGGCACACCTGCATGCAGGTGGGATCTGGAAGTTTAAGTTCCTGAGCTCCCACTCCGGACCCCCTCCCTTCTGTTTGGGTTCCTTCCCCCACATTACTGGCTGTAGGGATCTTTTTGCTCCCCACTCCTACCCCAGTCCAGCTGTCTAGATGGGCCTGTTTGGGAGAGACTTTCCAAGGCTACTTCTATTCATGCCAAGATGAGCCTAGCGTGTAATGCTGCCCTCCCTCCCCAGGCCTCAGTTTCCCCCACTCAAAGATAACAGGTGGGCAGTAGGCCTGCTTCTGCTGCCTTCTCAGCCTCTCATTCTCATCTCCCCGTAGCCTTCAAGAGGGGCAGGATGGAAACTGGCAGGCAGAGTCCCAACAGAGGCCAGGTGCTAACCAGGGCCCCCTCAGGATCCCAGACCCAGGAGCTCTCCTCCACCGGCCATCCCAGGATGCAATTTAGCAGCTGCCTTCACCAAGTGCCCACCCTGAGGAGGAAGGCTCCTTGGGGGATTGTGTGGGTTCCTGACCAGGACAATGGCTGTCCATCAGGAATAACAAATCCCATCATTCTAGGCCCAGTGGGGTGGGATGATGGCAAAACCCTGATGAGATCTGTCACCTCTTTGCTGCCTTCCCAGCCTGGGAGCGCGACAGGACCTGGATCAGATGGCTGGCTGCTTCCTTGAGAGCTGCCCTAATATCCCCTTTCCTCTGTCCTCCTGCCTAGAAACAGGCTCTGACAGTCCGAATGTTGGAAATAATTGGATTCTAAATTCTAATTCATCTGTAAAGTATTCGGTGATTAAATTAGCCTAATGGATATTATTTTGTACATGACTGCATAATTTTTCCCTGATTGGATCTCCGTGGCATGAACGTGCCCCCCGATTTACTATTGACTTGAGACCCTCAGAAGACGAGACATAACTGGGTCTGCAGTCTGTTTTCCCAGATTAAAAGTTAAAGTGATTGATGCCTCAGGATCGCGCCTTCCTGCTCAGGTGTGGTGGCCCCCTGTATCATCCTTTAAGAAGAACGGAAGAAAAATATTATTGCATGTCATTTGGAATCCGCTTTTTCTTTTCAGAAACCAAAAGACAGACTAACCCAACGCTGGGTACCAGTAACTATCGGTAACCCTGGGTTGTGGGTGCAGGCAGTAAATAGTTAAACAAAAGTTTAATCATTATCAACACAGATCTTACAGCTGTTGTAACTATGCATGATCAGAACTGCACACCAGGCACAGGAGTGAATACCTGTAATCACAGCACTTTGGGAATGGAAGCAGGAAGATCTAGAGTTCAAGGCCAGCCTGAACTACATAGCAAGACCTTTTGTCCAAAAAAAAATTGTAAATATGTATAAGATAAATTTTAATAGAGACCTCTTTAGCCATGCTCTACCGTGCTAGTCAAAGTCTTGGTAGGGAAATTAAATTAAATTAAATTGGTAGGGCATTAAAGATGAATGCCCAACAAGACAGAAAGAGAAGGAAGGAGCCTACCAGGCAGGGAGAGACAGTTACAGAGGAGGGCACCCTGCTATCCATTCACTGCCTTTGTATCAGTTTAATTTCACGTGTGTGCCTCTCCCCTCCCCCCCATCCCTGCTCTGCTTCCCTCCAAAACACTGCAAATAAAATTCACCGCTTCCTCCCTGGTTCAGTAGCTGGAAACAGCTGGTGGGTTTTGTGTGGCAAGCGAACAGTGGAGGAAAAGACGTTTTTGGCAAACACTAGGGAAAGCCAGGGCCGAGGAGGTAGGTAAGCTCAGGAAGCCCTTGTCATGAGTAAATGAAGGAAACAAAGGCTGCCCAGCAGGGACAGCGGGGACACACACTCCCTCTGAATAGCTCCCTAAAAACTGAGCTGAAAAGGACCAAGGCCCATTTGCTTCTGGGAATCCAATAAATTGTTTCAGGAAGTGAAAGTCTGTCCAGACTAATGGAGCTGTGATTGACAGCACTTCTCATTATGGAGCCCATCAGGGGACAGGGCATTCCAGTGCTGTTTAGGGGACGAGGTGGGAATGAGAGGAAGCTGAAACCCCGGGTGGGGGTAGGGGTGGGGACGGAGTTCTGTGGGCTTGTTCTTGAAACAGTCTCCCAGCCCCTTCCTATTAAGGACAAGCTCCCTTTCAGGACCATTTACATCTACATTATGACCCTACCATGACATGCCTGTCCCTGTCCCACAGCCCCTGGGACAGTGGACTCTTCTCCTGGGGTGGCCCACCTGTGATGTTGTGAGCCAGAATCCTGTGGGCATGATGTCGTGGTCACCTGGCACTTCCAAGAGCTTCTTGTACTTACACGTGCTGCTGTGGGCAGCATGTCAAAGCATCTATTGGATGACAATGTTCTCCGTCAGCTAAGAAGCCATTGGAGGACTTCAGTGAGACTGGACTGTCACAAGGTGTTGGAATGCACCCTGGGAGACAGCCAGCCAGATCCGTCACCTGTGTGTTCTGATTGTGGTTGACACATCTGCTCCAAGGGCTCTGTCTGCACAATCATATTAGCTGTGAGCATTGGCATAGCCTGGGGCTTGGAGGCCCAGTGAGATTACTCAGTATCCCCAGCCCCGGAGGCAGGTTATCCAGTGTATTAACTCACAGACTGGGCAAGACCCACTGTGGGGCAACAACAACACCCGTTCTCCATGATGGTCGTTTCCAGAAAGGTTAAGACTTTGAAGTGATCAGCTGTGCTCCAGACTCCGGAGCCAAGCTGCTCCTTATCCTGGTCTTGTTGGGTCTCTGAGAACCCCTCCCACAAAGCCTGTGTCCTTGAACAAAGGTGACCTTCCTTAACTGGATTGAGAAAAGGCATCAGTATTTTTTCACTTGGAAATTGGCAAAAGTCAAGTTTTCTCATGCAGTGCGTGGAAGGGGTCAGCATGTCTCTGAGGAAAGGGCAATGTGTCCCCCACCCTTTCTGGAAAACAGGAAACTATCAGAGGACTCAGGGTTTGCGTCTCGGTTACTGGTCTCTGCAGCTGCCACGGTGCACAGTAAAACAGGTCCAGGAGGCGCCATCATCCACTGCTGAGTTGGCCGAGGTGGTGTGTTGTGAATGAGGATGGCTGCGACTGTCGGTGTTTGTGTCTCTGATGTCCACTGGTGGCTTTGTGTGCCTCAACTACAGAAAGTAGTGTTAATTCTTGACATGGGTCTATTTTTGTAAACTTTGTCCAAGACTGTCTTCATGCTAGAAGCCAAAAGAACTTGGCATCTGCTTGGCTTTATTCTACGAGTGCTACTTTCCCCATCTTGAGACATTCATCTCTCAGCCCACATGTCAGAACCTCACACAGTGCCACACAGTACCCAGGTCATGAGAGTGCTTGGCTAGTACTCCATTAAAGATGAATGCCCAACAAGACAGTGACAAAGATGGTTAGCGTTGGGAAGACACAGGACAGAAGTCAGAGGACTGATTCCTACTCAGAGAAAGAGAAGAGAACAAGCCAGGTTGGCTGTTACAAAACATCAAGAAGGAAGGGTGGACTCTATTCATCATGCCGTGGAAAGGGAAGGGGCGTGGAAGTGTTCCAGAAGCCCAGAAGGAAAGATCCACACCAAGGCAGTCACGTGAGTGGCAGCATCCAAGTCCACTCTGTACATTTCTACATGGACAGCTTGTTCTCAGAGAGCAGGCAATGTGGGACTCGGGAGATGGCTCAGTAGATAAAGCTCTTGCCACAGATGTGAGTTCCCAAGTTCAGATTCCCAGCACCCACAAAAGTACCAGGAGAGTGGGGCAGCCTGCCTGTAACCCCAGTGCTCAGGGGCATAGACAGATGGGACCTCCAGGGCAAGCTGGTGAGCAAGCCTGCCAAATCACACTGTCAGGGTTCAAGTGAGAGACCTTACCTCAGTAAAACAGAAGTGAAGAATGACCAAGGAAGACATCAGCCTCTGGCCTCCACATGTACAAACACAAACCTATAAACAAAAGCAATTTTAAAATTGTCTTTTAGATTAAAAATAGAGTCTAGTCAGTGCTTTCTGCAAAGAGCAAACTTATATTCTGCATGTCTAGGTGGCTCTGTCACTTGCCTTACCACTCCCTAAAGGGCATGTGTTGAGCCAGCTTCATACTGCTGGGTCAAAAATTCTACCAGACACGGCTTATGGGAGAGAAAGGGTTTAGTTCAGGCTTAGAGTCCAGGAGAACACATCAGTGGTGGGTAAGCTGGCTCCCTTCAGGAGATCCAAGCAGAGAAACAGCACCACCAGCAAGCACAAATCACCACAAACTGCTCTGAACACAACAGTAGGGCTAGACTGAAGATCCACCCCAAACACACGATTAGGGCTGGACTCCAGGATCTGCCCAGCGCATGCTCCGTCTAGCAGGGTCTGTCTGCTAGAGGCTGAAGTAGGAAGTTAAGTTTTACTACACCTGAGTCTACAAGTGGCCACACATTCAAACTACCACCACATATATCCAGGTCCCCTGCTTCCAGGTTGCACTGTTATCTATGCCCAGTAACTTCATAGTGGAGAAAACCTCCTCCGGGGCTCTTAAGTGCTAACAGAAGAGAGTTAGTTATGGGCAAAGGTCCCGATGGCCAGCATCCATCAGTGACACGCAAATCGAGTGACTAGTTCAAATCCACATCTCCTACTGAAGAACAAAGACAGGTTTGCTCTGAGGAAAAGGGAGGTTGCTTCACCCTAACAACCCATAGCAAATTCCAGATTCCTGTCCAGTCAGCATTAATATTCTGCTTTTCAAACATACAAATGAGGCATGAGCTGCAAGAGTGCCAGCCATAAAGAGTGCATCTGTGGAGTGGTAACCTGCCTGGCATTGAATGGCCGGCAAAGTCTAATTGGCATATAACGCCCTATAAATTTATTAGCGTGCCTCACTCCTCATTGGTGGAGCTTCTACTGTTAAGCACCAAGAAATTACCAATTTTTCAGGAGGTAGTCACTCAAGTCATGCACAGTAAGTGGGTTTGGAAAAAAAGACCCACGCTGCTCCAGTCGTAAATCAGGTTCATGCCTGGACAGCAAGTCTCCCGCTACAAATGAGTCCCTGGGATGCAGAAGTTTGGGGTGGATGCTGTTGCAGGGAGGAGCAGCTCCCCTCACCCCACTGCCCAGAGCAGGGCGGCAGCTTAGAGCTCCAGCTGTCTGGGGCCCAGAATGGACTGGGCTAGCTCCTGGCAGTTCCCATCCAGGGCTTTGCTGTCCCCTGGGTACATTCAGTCCCAGGAGATAATGCAGAGATGACAGAGCCCTCTCTTACTTCGAGAGCATAATAGAAGTATTTAGGAGCAGGCATAATTACTTCAATTACTTCTAGGGTTTTTTTTTTTGAGACATACACTCAAGGGTCACAAATTAGAAAATAATATTCACATGTTTCTTCTAATTGGTAACAGATTAGAGGCATTTTATCTTTTTTTTTTCAATAATTTCCAAATATGTCTCCAGAGAGACTGCTAAGCAACAGCGACTTCAAAGGGGCTTCAACGAGGGAGACATGGAAAAGCGAGCAGGTGCACACTGCTCCCCCTCCCCCCCACTGCTCGGGGCTTTGGTCTTGCTCTGCTAAAGAAAGTTAGCAGCCTCAGTTTTTGCTGGCCAACCTGTAAACATCATCTCCCTAGATATATTTACAAATATTTTAAACAAGGCAATGATCACACCATTTAACAGCTTTGTCCCATCTCCTTGGTCACATTGTCTAAACACGTGTTGGTGTGTCTGTGGGTATGAATGTCACCCCGACCTCTGTCTGTCCAGGAGTATTGGAGAGAGGTGACAGTGAGCTGTGTTGTTCCGATACAGGGGCGTATTTCCTCTAAAGCATCCTTTATTTGTCATCGGAGGATTTGGGGGTTTTATCAAGTTTCTTTTTTAATGTCCCACTGTTAGTCTGGAAAGCACTTTGACAGTTTCTTTAAACATAAACATGCAATTCCCACATGCATTAGCGGTTAATACTCTGGGACATTTCTGCTGGAGAAAGTAAAATCTCATGCCAAGACACATACACAAACATTTAGAGCAGCTTTCCCTTTACAACCAAAACTGGAACCAGTACAGATGGCCTTCAGTGGGTGACTCAGTTTACCCCAGAACCTCTGTACTTTGGAGTAGCCCCATGGTGGCAGGTACCTGTAGTCCATCGACTCAGGAGGATGACTTGAGCCTAGGAGTTCGACCTTGGGAAACGTAGTGAGATGCCTTGATTCAGAAACAAAGTAAGGTAAGTGATAGACATGGAGAAGAGGCTGGTGGGTGTCAGTGATGGAGACAGTGGGCAGGAGAGTGGAGGGGTTGTGACGCTGCCTGGACAGAGCACACAGGCACAGCCAGCCCCCAGCCACGCTGCAGAAGCTGGAACGAGGCGGGTGGGCTGCGTCCGAGACATGACTCTAAGTGGCTCTTACTGTTCCAGGACATGTCTTAGCTAGTGCTTCCTCACACACACCCACAGTCACGCACCTCCACACAAACACACAAAGCACATTGGGTCCTTTGGAGTAAATCAAGCATGGATCATGTGTATTGGAACAAGTGAATTTTGAGTCCTTTGGAGATAATCATGTGGACCATCAAAAAGTTAGTGTGCGACATCAAAGTCCCACATAGCTCCAGCTCCCTGAGGGAATCAGACCCCTCGGGTAGAAAGTTTAGTAAAGAAAACACCTGCAACCTCAAATCCACCACCTTAACTCTTCAAGCTCACCATGTGCTGGTGCTGAGGACAGTCGTGCTGCACTTAGCGTGCCGTCATCGGCACCTTCTGTCTGCAGAACTTTCCCATCATCCCACAGGAAACTCAGCCTCTTAATGCTCCACGCATCTCACAGTGAGCCATGGTACGTGGGGGCACGAGTCTGCTCCAAGACCCCTCAGTTCTTGAGGGTATAGACCCAAGGGCAGAATTTGCTGGACCATACGGTAACTCTGTTTTTAATCACTCGAGCTGCTATAACTTTTTCTCACATTTTCGATTTTTTAACTTTATCGACAACTTCCACGAATATAAACAATATACCATGATCATAACCTCTTCCCACTACCCTTTCTTTTTCTCCTCCAAAGTCCCCTTCCGCTGAGTCTCTTCTTCTTTCCAACTAGTCTCCTATTTCAACGTGATCATTTCTTTCCTATCATGCCGGTCTTGTGTAGGTAGTGTCAGCCACTGTGAGGTCATGAATACCACGGCCCCTTGGTGTCTGAAGACAGTATTACAAAGCACTCCTCCCCCACATTTTAGATTTTTGACACTAGTGGGGACTGTCTTGATGAAATCCTTTTTCTTTCACAAGCCTTTTTAAAAAGGCTTTCAAATATCCTAATGCCTGAAGATAGAGAGGAAGGAGCCTGGGCTCAGGACCAGAGACAGGCTTGTGCCTGACTCAAGCAGCTCGAAGCTGGGCAGGAGCCTCTCTGCACAGAGAAGATGGGGTGTATGGCTTTGTGTTATACTTATGAAGTCCTCACTCTTTGGTTCTGTTTTGCTATTTCCCCATGGACTGGCCATAGTGGAGAGCTTCCGGACTATATGGTACTGGCTCCAGCATTCCAGGGGTCTTTGGTCAGTAAGTCAAGTATGGCCTGACTGGTTGGAGCTGACCCAGGGTCAGCAGGCCCTGCAGGCCTCTCTTCTGGGCTGTCCTGAAGCTCAGCACTCAAAGTTTTCTTTGCCCTATGAAAGCCAGTGACGTGGAGTGAGTTCCACTCTGCCGATGTGGAGAATAAAACATCTGGCCAGTCTCTGCCTCCCCATCCTGTTGAGGTTTGGTGATTTTAATGAAAGAATCTCTCGTTCATTTGTTAAATAATGCTTTCCATATTCTAGAGGATGAATTCGGCGATGAGTCATTCAGGTGACCAGCCAGACCACAAGACAGCCACACTTGAAAAAGCTTAACTAGGGCTGGTGAGATGGCTAAGCGGTTAGGGCACTTGCCTCCAGTGCCTAGGGCCCTGGGTTCAATTCCCCAGGTCCCACATGGGCAAGACCCACACGGTGGTGGCCCTGGTGCTCTCTCTCTCTATCTCTGTGCTTGAAAATGAATAAATAAAATATTAAAAGCTTAACTAGTGGACATGTAGATTTGAGCTTTGTAGTTTAACATCAACAATTAGTTGAAGAAGAAAGTCAGTCATGGTTTATTGGTATGATTCATTCTGAAAAGGTATCTGGTCTCTGATAAGATTTCAATTGTCATTCCATCAGAGTTGAGCCCATTCACTGGTGGGAATAGCTGTTCTCAGGCCATCGTCCCCACCAAGGAGCATGTCAGTTTTGCCCACTCAGATAGATCAGCAGGCCCCATTCCATCTTCAGCACTTCCTACGTTTTCTGTGTTTTGGAAAAAGTCTGCATGTTCTCAGTGTCCTTTTTCCTTGGAAGTCCTTAGTGTGCTGTTCAGTGACCGGCACGTCCCGTTCCCACATTTAAAGATACTTCATTGTTCAAAATCAATAGTCTCGTGTCATTAAAAAAAATACTGCTACTTGGGATCATAGCTCTTAAAGCCATTTTCCAGAGAACTGCTCTGTAGCTGCCCACTGGTTGATAGTGGAGAGCCTCCGCTGACAGCAGCCTGCACCTTCTCTGCTTAAGGAACCCTCAGCGAAGCCACAGTGGGCTCATGCTGGGCAGTCATTCTGCCCTGGCCTTTCCCTGCAGACAGGGCCTCGGGTTTTCTTCTCCTTGGTGTTTAAAGGGCATCAGTGCACACACAGTGAGAACTTTCATCCATCTCACAGTATTCCGAGCGGAGGAAAGGGGCCATTTCTCTTCCGTTATCTGTTTATGATGTGATATGTTCCATCAGCCACTGTTATGGTGAACTTAATTCGCTGTGATGGGGTCCCCACCAGCGGGCAGCCTCGAGGGCCGCCGAGGTGCGGCCCTGTTTCATGCCACATTACTCGGCATCTAGGACCGCTTCGCTCCACTTGCCCAGGCTCGCCTGGCACAGATTTCTCTGGATTTATGCTTTAAATAGACAGTTCTTGGCATTTCTTTCCACAACAGCAAGGTGTACACATCCACTGTGTTCCATGCAAGCACAAGCTTTGCAAACAAATTTACACACTTAGGGAACTACCTTTGAGCTGAATAATAAAGCTACCTAAGGAGGTGAAAGTGGCAGGGAGAAGATGTCAGGGAAGATCTGAGAGATACCTAGAGAGGTTGTGGTTAAAGAGGTGGAACTGGGGTAGGGAGAGGGGAGGTTCCTTTTAATGCCTGTTTTATTGGGTTACTTTGCAGTAGCTTCGACAATAGAAGTATTAAATGATGAAAAGCATCTTGGCCAATCGTGAAGCCATCTAAATGTTTTGGCTTTCTCTAACAGCTAGGCTTTTTTGGAAGTCATTTGCTTGTTAGTTAGACTTCTAAATACCTTTCCAGTCCCCTCCCCACTCTCGCCTTTGGCCTCTCAGGCTCCCGTCCTCCAGGGACAGCACCTGCTGACCACTGCCCCTTCTGCCCCATTTGTCATGGACGTCCTCATTCCCTCTCATCCTCAGCTTCCACTTTCCCATTACCTCCCAGAAAGAGCGGGAGACTGTCCACACCAGTCATTGCTCTATTGCCTCGGGTACCAAACTTCATGTCCTCTCCCCCCCCCCCCAGTGTGAACCAGCTACCTGTTAGCCACCCTGAGCACTTTACCTGGTACCTGTCAGCCCCAAGAGAGTCATCTGTACTGGACATTGTCCTCCTCCTGTCCTTAGTGGTATACTCCAACCCTGCCTGCCACTTCCTGCTGGGAGCTTCCCTGGCCTCAGCCTAGCCTTGCTCTCCATTCTTCTTCTGGTACCCTGAGAAGTGGGTGTTTGCCTCTCCATTCTTTAGATTTCCAAGGAACTAAGTCTCAGGTGCCTGGTGTCACCTGAGGGTCTAAGGGAGAATTCCAGCCCAGGCCCACGGGAATCTAAAAGCTTAAGCATTTGTCAGCTGCATTTTAGCTACAGACCAGGAGCCGAGGCTCCAGAGTTCACCTGCTCAGGCCTTGCTCCAGCAGGGCAGGGTCCAGTCATAGCCTTCTAGGCCAACAGACCTGAGAAGACCCACGTTGAGTTCCAGAAAAGCTAAGCCCTCACTCCTGCAGTCTCCTTAGACGGCTCCTCATGAGCCAGTACCTGAGACATCTGTTCCTTACATGCATCTGTCTCTTCTCTGACCCCTGGGGGGCAGAGCTGTGAGGTGAGGCCCCCTGCCAGAATCCCATCAGATTCGTGACAGAGCCTGGCATGCAGTGGTAGAATGGCCCTGGTGGGGCCAGAGCAGGCCAGCAGGTACAGCTCTCACTCTGTCCCTACCCGTCCAATCAGACTTCATCAGAGTTGAGGTCCTTCTATCTGTCTCTATGAGAGTAAATGTGGGTCTTGCTCAGGGAGGCAGACATGAGGCTGAACCACCCAGCTCCAGGTCAACCCGAGAGCATCGTCCCCAAGGCCACAAAGCAGGCAGGTGTACAGAATGACCAGTTCACCTGAATAGGGAAACAGGAAACACCATTCCCACCTTCTGGTTTTTTGGATAGAGGGTCTCACTCTGAAGTTCAGGTTTGCTTAAAACTCACTGTGTATTCCAGGCTGGTCTCAAACTTGCAGTAACCCTCCTGATTGGGCCTCCTCTGGAGGGCTGAGATTACGGGCATGAGCCACCATGCCTGCCCTCCCAGCTTTCACTGTTAAGAACAAGGTGCACAAACATTTTTGAACCAACTCCAGTCTTCCATGATAACCAGATAGAGATGCAAGATGGATCAGGGATGGGTGCCAAGGCAGTGAAGTGGACAAAGGCCTTTGAGCTTGGCGGTGGTGTCTACTCCTGCCTTAGTTATGACTGTGGGACTGGGTGGCTTGAGGTGTGACCATGTATCTTTGCACTTCTGAAAGTGGCCAAGGTGCCGCTTTCTGGTGAGGACACACGTACCTCCTTATTGCGTGCTGCAGGGAAGAGAGGTCATCTCTGAGAACTCTTTATAGAGTTCCACCCTCATGACTCAATCACCTCTGAAGGCCATGCATCTTGCAAACATTACCTCCAGAGTGAGGGCTTCACTATGGAATCTGAAAAGGGTGTAGCATTCTGTCCACACCACCTCTGTGCTCCTCCTCCCTGCCTTGTCACGGAGCAGATCACATTTCCTTCCTGCCCTTCACATGCACCTATGGTCTTGCTGACCAGCAGCCCTCAGTGTACTGGACACTTTCTAGACTCAGAGCACGTTGGTCACTGTGGCTTAGGCTGACCTGCCAAGCTGCAACCTTTTACCATGTCACGTGGGGGGAGGACTAATGAATGGGTTTATTAGGTGACAGGGAGTGGACTTCAGGGAAAGCCCTTGGTGTCTGCTGTATGAGATGAGATGACTGGGACCTAGCCTCCAAGGGGACAGCTCATCACACCACCCCAAAACGCCATTCACAGTCAAAACAACGGGCTCCCCAGAGGACCAAAGGCTGTCTCCTAGACAGCCGAAAGACACTGCTGCCATTTGTTAAAGACTCCTGTGAGCCTTTGCCAGTATTTTGTCCAAGCAGGTTGGGCAGGTTCCTAACAGGTGGCTCTGGAAAGCAGCTTGATGCTCACAACAGCAAGTCTCCATGTCTCAGCCTGAACCCAGATCAACACATGGGGTGACACCAAGCTCAGCCTTTGGGGAATAGCTTCCCTATTCCCCAGGTGGTCTCTGGGGCCATGAAGTGCAATCTCACAACCTCTGCTGAGTGAGCACACAGGACTGCCTGACCCCACACCATGGCCCAACACAGTTAAGTGTGACTTGCAGAAGTAATAAGCCTAATACGGTTGACTTTATTTAATTAATAATGATCCTGTTCTCTTCCCCTGTGCTCATAAAACACCCTGCAGGGTGGCAAAAACACTCATAATATTGATCAAAAGTCAGGCGGGATATTTATTTTGTCTTTGCCCCATGAGCATAAATCCCTGTCCGCTGCCTCCCGCTCCCCGCGTGCGGGATTTACAGTGGCCAGTTTCTTAAAAGCTTTCAGTAATTAAGGAAGAAATATCCACTGGGCTTTGTTGGTCGTCCTCAGTCTGCAGCTGACCCCTAGCAACGTGGCTCTGGGAGAAGGCATGCATGCAAGCCTGGTCTTTGGGGCGAGCTGCTTGCAGGGCCCATGCTTCCCCTGCAGGGAGGAAGCCCCCCTCTTTTCCTAGCACATTGTTCCAGCCCCCTCTTCCATGCCTCCTCTCCCAGTTCCTGTTTTGCTTGAGGCAGGAAGCACTTTGGAAATTCCTTGCTGCTAGCCTCCTCTTTTCTCTTCTTCCTCTGTCCTTCCTCTCCTGTCTGTCACCAGGGCAGGACCAGGTTTCGCCTGCCCGCCCACCCCAAGGCCCTTCCTCCAGTCGTGAGCAAGCGCTTGGCTACAAAATCTCCCAGAAAAATCAGTGTTGAACATCCCCCAGGAAGCTTGGCTGTGATAAGTGCCCTGTACTCAGCACACACAGTCCCTGGCCCTTTTACCATCTCGGGTGGGGCGAGGACTAATGAATGGGTTTGTTAGGCGACAGGGAGTGGACTTCAGGGAAAGCCCTTGGTGTCTGTGCTGTATGAGATGAGATGACTGGGACCTAGCCTCCAAGGGGACAGCTCATCACACCACCCCAAAATGCCATTCACGGCCAAAACAGCGGGCTCCCCAGAGGACCGAGGGCTGTCTGGTCACCCACTCCCATGTCTAATGGTGTGTCTCCTAGACAGCCAAAAGACACTATTGCCATTTGTTAAAAACTTTCTTTCTGGGAATCAGCCCATTAACCTTCTTACCCCTTGGCAGAGCGCAGAGCCCTCCCCTCCCCTCCCCTCCCTCCAGACCCAAAACACAGCTGGCAGCAGTTAGCAGGACTGTCCTGCAGCATAGCGAACGGGAAAGGCCTTCTTGGGGCTGGGGAGGTGAGTCGGAGGATAAAGCACTTAAAGACAAGAGTTCAGATCCCCAGTGCCCAGGTAAAGCCCAGGTAGACGTGACAGCCACTGGCAATCCCAGCACTCAGGAGCAGACACAGGGGACCCCAGGGGGCAAGTTGGCTAGCTAGACGCCCAAAGTCAACCTCACACACACTCATACACCGCTAAGGAAGGAGCTCCACCAGGGGCTTCCTACTGCCTCTAGCTTTGCCCTTCACTGCTTCAAGGACTTGCCAGTAGCCGGATGGTGGTCACTGCCAGCAGGTGCCTCCTGGTGCTCGGCACTCACTGAGTCTCAGCCTTGGACACTGGTATCTCTGTGGTTTCCTTTCTTGTCGTTCCATAATCATTCCAGAAGTTATTGTTCTTAATTATTTCATAAATCATTTTGCAAGAAAGAACCCTGGGAGAAACTGTCAGGCTAACAGTGCACCCTCCACTGCTGTGTTCCAGATCTGCAATGGCAGAAGTGGAGTCGGTCTGACAAGGCCAAGGCTCTAGGTTACCCGCAGCGCTAGTGTTCTAGGTCCTCTGAGGTGACAGCGTTCTAGATCTGCACCGGTGGAAGTAGTTACATCTACCTGAGCTCTAGAATGACCACAGAACCCTGTTCTAGATCTGCGCCTGTGAAGTATGTTAGCTCTGCATTGGTGGGTGGTCTCAGCCTATGACGACGGGAGTTTCTAGGTCTGCTTTCACTATCGGTGATCGAATGTGCCCTGGTGGAAATATTCTAGGTTCTCAACATAGGAGTGGTGTGGACCTGTGGTGCTGGGCATATTCCAGTTCCTAGCGGATGATGGTTTTCTAGATCTGCACTGTCCATTCTGCTCTGACAGCCACCTGTGGCTTGTGTGTCTGTGTACATGTCAGTTACCACGTCACTCCTTTTGGAAACATCATTCACGCAGGGGTACAAGAAGAATCTCAACATCACATTATAGAATGTGTGCAAAAGAGGAACTTTTTAACATTAAACTTCCAGGTGCCAATGTAGAGGGTGCAGCTGCCCCAGCCAGGGGCCCAGCTCTGCCATACTCTCTGAAGCAGAGATGAGAATATGGTATCAGGTAGGCCAAGTGCTGAGGGCAGGCAGGACACTGCAGATCCTTCTGGAATCTGCACACCAAGTGGTCACTGTGGAGATGGCAAGAGATTTTCTGATCTGGGACACAGCAGTGCCAGTCGGCCGTCATAGCTGAGGCCTGGGTAGTCCTCTTCACCTGTGTTCCAGTCACCTGCTGGAAAATGAACTGATGGTAAGATCTGCCTCACTAGGTGCTAATGACAGGATTAAAGCAGAGAACTGTCCATTCCAGGGGCTGGCTCAGCATCAGCAGGGACTTTCCTGGCACTCCTCCTGCCCTGCCCAATGGAGCCTGTCAGATTTTTAATAGTGTAGTGGTTATGTTCATGTTAAGATAAACACCCATAGATTCATCACTTTAGGTCCACCACCTGACTCAGGTAACACTGGAAATAAATAAAGGTGGGGAGATGATGCAGAAAGGTTCCAGTTTGATCCTGTTTTAGTTCCAGTGGGCTGCTGTAACAAAATACCAAAGGGGGTTGTTTGGGGTTTTTTGTTTGTTTGTTTGTTTGTTTGTGTGTGTGTGTTTGTTTGTTTGTTTGTTTTATAGTAAGTGCTGGGAATGGAGCCCAGAGACTCACATGTACCAGCCAAGTGCTCCATCACTGAGCTGTACCCCCAGCTTGACTGGACACATCCTGAATACTAGAGATGTATTGCTCACAGTTGCAAGCTAAGTTCAGGAGCAAGGCACCTTCAGACCTGTGTCTGACAAGAGCTCAGCCTCCCTTCAGAGATGATGCTCATCACTGAGCCCCTCGGGGTTTCTTTTATAAAGTGCCTTATGACTTATTTGCCTCCCAAAGTCCCCAGCTCTTAAGACCATCTTCTTGGGGGTTACAGTTACAGCAAATGAATTGGGGAGGGGCGCAGGCAGGCCAGTGTTCTTGAGAGTGCGCGCAGATGAGCTCATGCGGGGAAAGGCCCCGTGCAGCGTGCGTCACTGGGATGAGAAACAATGAATGATTCCAGCGTCAGGCAGCCAAGTTCTGGGAATATGCAGCTTGTCCCAGGGACAGCCTCTCAGTCACCAAGGACAGATGAGTCACAGTATTGCCATCACAACCATCAACAATGTTGTCACGTGGCTGGTCTTGTCCTGCTGCCTTGTGCCTTCCGCCTTCAGCCAGCCCTGTAGTGAATGTTCCTTCTGAGGTCTCCCAATGTTGGGCGTAGGGATCCCGTACAAAGATTGCACCCTGAGCCCCTGGCACGGAGCCCATTGTAGCCTGCACACTGGGAAGAGCCCCTGGCCCAGGTCCTTGTCATGGAATTTAAAACAAAGCCCTGATTTCACACATTTTCCTTTGCAGACATCAGTATTTGCGTCTGTCCTGGTACCCCTCCTGAGCTCTGATGGACTCACCCTCTACACTGGCACCACTGGGCCAGCTGTCCTGCATCCATGCTTCTTTTGGTTTCTGCTCACAGAACTGGATGTTGTTAACCCGACACTGGACAGACTAGGGTCTGAGAAGCTAGTCACGGTCCTGCCTTCCCTCAGCATTCTCAGTCTGGGTCATTCCCTGGTGCCAGAAGCCAGTTGTATCTAGCATGACTCTAGGTGGGCACTCAGGGGCTCAGCCATGTCCCCATTCCCCAAGGTCAGGGGCAGCAGCGTCCATCAGCCAGCAGTGCTGGACCATCCTTGGAAGGCCCAGCAGACACCTGAAAGGCTACTGGCTCTGAAGTCCAGTCCTACCCATTCTCTGATCCCAAGTTCTGTGCTTGGTATACAGCTAAGCTATGGCCTTCACACCAGGAAGCTCACAGTCACATCTGGAGGGAGATAGAGGGCCACTCCTAAAGGCAGAAAGAGAAGAAAGTACAAGGATGTCATTAAAGGGGTATTCTCGGATTTGGGGGACAGGGTCGGTGTCTGCCTTCTGACAGGTTGCTGCCCCCTCCTCCCTCCCTCCCTCCCTCCCTCCCTCTGCAGCTGATTTATTTCAAGGTGTGTCAGCACCAAGACTGAATGAGGAGAGGGCCCCTCCTCCCTGCTGACGGCAGCCTCACCAATAATTCATTTTTTAGCTCATTAGCTAACAGCGGCTGTGAGCAGTGGTCCTCTGGGGCATTGGAACGAGGCGAGGTGATCTACTGCCGGCTCGGCTGCTCTTGAACTGGCCTTCCTTGGGGACAATGAAGCGCTCGGTCCAGAGACAGCAGAGTAACATTTGGAGTCTCTGTGCCTTGGCATCGTGATCTCCTTGGGTGATGGTGTTGACAGAATGTTCTCCTGGAACCTAACTACTGTTGGAGTGTCCATCTTTCAGACGCTCACTATGATGAGAGCCATGGGCAAGGGTGGCTTGGGCCCCATGCGGTGGGAGCTTCAGTTTTAAAACAGCCTTGGCTCTCCTGGTATGCCTGGTGTCTGAGGAAGCTTCTCTTTCTGAAGAGAGAACCCTGTTTCCTCTTGCTTTTTATGGACCCCACTACAGTGGATTGGGGATCCACTCTGAGGGTGTCATTTATCTTCGGCTACTCCCCAAAAACCCTGTTTCCAAATCCAGCCACACTTGGGAGTAGATTCAATACATGAACCTTGGGGTCACCGAGTTCAGTCTGTGACCTCCAAGGAGCCTCAGACATCTCAAGCCTGTGCACCACAGCCTATCAGACTTACTCCCTGGGGCTCATTTAAACCAGCCAATGTCTCTAGGGCCTGCATAACCTTCAAGGGACTCACAAGATACCAATAGGCTTGGCAAGATCCCTGGCCAAGCACTACCACCCTCTCCCCTTGCTGAGCACCAGTGAGTCCTGGAACCCTCACAGCGACAGGCAGCCACAGTTTAGGACTCCAGCCCCATTCCCCCAGCTGCTCTACCAGTGCCCTGAGCAATGCGAGGCGGATTCTCTCCTGCCAGCAATTACAGAAGAGCTGCTATGCATGGCGATCACCTATGGGATGTCAGGGCCCAGAACCACCCATTCTACAGATAGGGAAACAAGGGTCCATAGAGCAAGAGTATCACGAGAGAGAGAGAGAGAGAGAGAGAGAGAGAGAGAGAGAGAGAGAGAGAGAGAGAGAGAGAAGCAGGCCCTGGAACCCTGAGGTCTCTAGGAGCAGAGGCTGCAGCCTGGCAGCTCGGCATACAGAGCCTCGTGTTGGGCACAGTTGTTGGGATGGGCAGTGAGTTCTAAATAAGAGGAAGTACTTGAATGTGAATGGGTGTGACTCAGCACCTACCAAACCCTACTGCCCTGGTGTGGGCAAACCAATTCCATGCTATCGGATTTTCTGTTCCTAAGAAAGTCATGTCTGATGAACAGGCACTATATAAATAGGGCCATCAAACATGATGACCTGAGCTTAGATCTCAGCACCCACATAAGAGGCCCAGGTGGTGGCGCACACCTTTAACGCCAGCACTGGGGAGGCAGAGAGTGAGTCCCTGGGGTACAGTGGCGAGCTAATCTAGACAAATTGGTGAGCTGTAGGTTCAATGAGAGACCCTGTCTCAAAAGAAAAGTTGGGAAGTAATTGAGATAGACATTCAACGTCATGTGCACACATACCAACATGTGTGTACACACACTCTGCATGTGCATAAAAGGAGCATAAAGTTTCACTAAAGAGCCATGATTCCACCCTATGCTAAAAGCCACATGCCAACTAGATCCAGGGAACATTTTTGGTGGACAGCAAATGTCCACGTGATGGGGGCCTGGGGGAGGCGAACCCTGTGGACAAATTGGCTATGACTTGCGATTATTTCATTTCCTTGCACGATTGATTCCTAGGTGGCAGTTACCCGTGGTCAGCCTGCTTTGTGTCCACATGCGAGCTGCCTTCAAGCTGTGCCCTTGTTTAAGCACTCAGGAAACCAAGGCCTGCCTGACCTCTCAGGCACACAAATGACTAGGGTCTTATTCTGGAAGGAAGCTCCCACAAGAGTGCATGTTTCAGTCTGCAAGGCCTGGCCCCACCTCAACTCTGTTTCGTAAAAGCCACCCATCTATAAACACAAAGAAGGCATCCCCTCAGATGAGCTTCCTGTGAGGTGACCACATTGGGGGGGACACGAGTCTCCTCGCCATACCTGGCAAGCAAACAGACCACAGCCAAGGCCTCAGAGCTGGGGAACCTAGGTTCATTCTTTGACTGGAGTATTTGAATATTAAAATGAAAATTTTAATAATTGCAGTTGACCAGAGTTCCTGTGTTAAGTTCTCCAGTTATCCCTGGATGACTTGGCACTGACTTTAAATCAGCTGGAACAGAATAAGACCATCTGATTTTAATGCCTGCCCCAAAATGAGAGCTAGCAAATTGGAACCTGGAAATCTGGATGTCTGCTACGTCATTAGCGCTTCTCGCTTAATTCGCGTTTGGCTCTCTCGCCTGTGGTTTATGAATCGCATCAACAGGCATGTAAGATGTTACCAACAGGGCTTGAAGACAGAGTCAGAGCCACTGGCTTCTTTGTCTTGTCCCTAACCCAGGCTTTCTGGGATGTCATTCTAGGGCTTCTGTCTCTGCCTAAGTGGGGACTTGTGTGAGGGCTTCTCGGCTGCTTTTGAGAGAGCCGGCTCAGTCTCAGCTGCGGCCAAGAGTTTGTCCTGGAAATCTCTGGATGAAAAGAGTTGGGGGTCACTCGGGGGTCACTCACATGTACCAGGAAGTGAAGCAAAACTAATCCAGATTTACCCCTGGAAGAATCTGTTTGCCTAAGTATTTTAAAACAGATTAGGGCTAACCCGACACTAGATCGCCAGGCACAGTGTAAACACAGGACGAAAAGGTGTCAAGGAGGCCTTTCTTCTGGGCCTGGAAGCAGAAATGTCATGGGTAATGAGTTTTCTTTCTGGAGGGTTGGGGGAGGCTAAGTGATTCCTCCCCTGGCGGTAGCTATGTACTCTGATTATTGCTCAGAGAGGACTCTGGATTTTAGGACAACTCATTGTGAATCAGTATCTTACGGGAGTCTGCAATTACAATCTCTTCATACACACAGGGCTTCTCGTTCTTCCTCATCCTCATCAAAAAGGCTGTGCCCAGGTCTCCTCCCAGCACACATCTCGGGTTATTTTAAAATGTCAAGAGCTCCTTATCAAATCTCACATTTTCCTTTTAAAAATATTTTGCCTCCCGTTTTTCCCTTGCCCATCGATGCCTGGAGGACTGTCACATCCTGCTTTTTCTTTCCTTTTCTTTCCCCTCCATTTTATTATTGATTGATTGATTGATTGATTGGATATTTGAGGCAGCTCTCTCAAAAATCATTTTTCGTAGCCTCAAAGAGAACATAGGGGCTGCTCTTCTCCTAGGGCCTTCTTTTAGGGTCAAAAATTGCTGGAGGGTTTTCTTTCTTTTCCCCAGCTTCTCTTCCCATCCTGTCCCTTCCACTTAGATTCTAGAATTCCTTCCCTGTCCTTCAGCTTGCTGAGGTTGGGAGTGAGCCAGTCCTGGCTTCAGGCTCTCTACACCACAGAATCGTTGCCCACCCCCAGCTTCACACTGGCTTCTACCCTGGCCTCAGGGGTCACCTGCCTCTTTCCTAGACTGGGCCCTGGAATACATTCCCTTGGGACCCCAACTGTTCTTTGAACTTTAAAGAATGCCTAACATTCTGTTGCCTCCAACCCAGCTTGATATCATTCCTAAACCTCCCTGTTAGCAGCTGTCCTTGTAGGGTGCACTGTAGCGGTTCCTTCAGTTGGAAGGGTAGGAGGCCCTGGGGTCTCCCCTCCCCCAGTAGGGGGAGGATGGATGAGTAAGAGCCAAGAGGACACAGTCCCCTGAGGTGAGGAAAGCAAACCTCTTTCTTGCCCCTGGTCTCTGGCCACATTCTTCTGTCCTCATTTTCAGCAGCCTTGAGTCTTTGGGTGACAGAGTCTGTCTTGCACTGTGCTGATACAGGCTGCAGGGTGGGAGAGAACCAAGTTCAAAGCCATGGCTTCTGACGGCAAGAGAAAGAACTCAAGTGAGTGCTCCCAGGCCACGGCTATAGATAAGTGGTTCTCACATCATGGAGGCTTCAGAAGCCCAGGAGGGCTTCCTCAAATTCCCACTCCAAGGCTTGAGGCCAGGCTGGAAAAACTGCATTTCTAGTAAGTTCCCCGAGGGTGAATAATGGCAGGCAGCCAGGACACCACTTCTGGAAGCATAAATAAACTTTTCCCCAAGGGGGCTTCCCTGTGCCAAGTGCCCTGTGACTTCCCTTCCCCCCACCTCCTGACCACGGGGCTTCCAGCAGGCTCTAACCTCCAGTTGTAAGTGTGCCTGTCTGGTGGCTCTTGCAGGGAAGAGAAGGAGCGGTGGATCCGAGCCAAGTATGAGCAGAAGCTCTTCCTGTCTCCACTGCCATGCACTGAGCTGTCCCTGGGCCAGCACCTGCTGCGTGCCACCGCTGACGAGGACCTGCGGACAGTCATCCTGCTGCTGGCACACGGCTCCCGGGACGAGGTGAATGAGACCTGCGGGGAAGGAGACAGCCGCACAGCGCTGCACCTGGCCTGCCGCAAGGGCAACGTGGTCCTGGCACAGTTGTTGATATGGGTAAGTGCCTGGCAATGCACCACATGCCTGGCTCTGTCCCTTGGTTCAGCCCAGAGGAGAGTCGCCCTGCCCCATCTCCCCTGCCTCTACCCTGGTGGCAGGAATCCAACGCAGCCCAAAAGAGCTGAAAAGCGATGCAAGTTTGTATGTTTTAATTCACTTTTCCAAGGAGGGCAATAGGAGAATCCCATTAGTTACATAGATATTTAATCAAAATCTATGTAATACCAATTAACAATTCTGTTTAGTTTGTTTGAGTTACAGTAACAAAACACCAGAGCTGGAGCATTTTACACAGCAGACATATTCTCACAGCTCTGAAGGTGTCACCAGGCTGGCTTCTCCTGAAGGTCCCCACATTAGCTGGGAGATGCAGCCTCCTTGCTGTAGGTCTCTTCTGGGGTTTGCATCCCTTGGTGTTCTTCAGGACATCATCACAATGGATCTCGGCACATCCGATCCCATTCTAAAGTACTGGGGGTTAGTTGGAACTTAGGCACAGCAGTTTGGGGGGACACAATCCAGCTGTTGAATTTCGTACATTTCCTTCTCAAAGTGGCCAAAACTCCTTCAGTGTTCCACGGTGACTTGAGCAACACAGATCACTCATACACTGAGTTGCAAAAGTAGGACTGAGATCCGCCTGCAAGCGGCCCTGGTGTGGGTGTCTAAGGTCAGGATCTCCCTGGGGTCCTGAGAAAGACTCAGTGAGGAGCTCTTTGGCACTAGTTCATCCAACCAATGTCTTTGAACAAAATGTGCAGCAGTTGAGGACAAAGTGGCTGAATTACATTCACACGGTTCAGTGTCATATGGCCATTGGGAGCCATGCTTTTGAGTAATGTTTAATAACCTAAAAAAACGATGAGAGTTGTATGGGGTTTTTTTTGTCTATATTCAATTGGTTTGTTTGTTTGTTTTTGAGACGGAGCCTCATACTCTAGCCCAGGCTGACCTTGAACTCACAGCAGTCCTCCTGCCTCAGCCTCTCTGAGTGCTGGGATTAAAGGAGTGAACATCCACACCGAGTTTTGCATCAAATTTTGTGTTGTCTCAGGGCTGTGGCTGTAGCTCAGTGCTGGAGCCTTGCTTCGCAGAGAGCCCCGGGCGTGACCTCCCGAGAGGAGGAGCGGGAACCAAGTTCAGAAGCACCCTAAGCTAGTCCTATGAGCATTGGTTTTTTTTTTTTCTCTTGGGTTCCCATGGATTGCTTACGTATTTCTACAATGAAAATGAGCCACTGAGAGTGCTCAAACCTGACTTTTTTCCTCTTTATAATTAGGCAGTAAAAATAGAGTCTGAGGTCGTCTTTGACCTGCTCCCATGGCACAAAGGGGAGGCGTTTTGCTGAGAAAAGCCCTTTTTCAGAAGAGAACAGCTCCAGGGCCAGCATGGCCAATACTCCATGGCCCAGCTGCCTGCACAGTTCTTGTGTCCCAGCCCGATCCACCCGTCCCCTCCTGCCCTCAGATCCCAGTGGACACTGACCGGAGCTCTGTTGTTTCCTAGTACGGGGTGGACGTCATGGCCCGAGACGCGCACGGGAACACGGCGCTGGCCTATGCGAGGCAGGCCTGCAGCCAGGAATGCATCGACGTGCTGCTGCAGTATGGCTGCCCCGACGAGCGCTTCGTGCTCATGGCCACACCCAACCTGTCCCGAAGGAACAACGGTGGCGGGAGGGTGCCCAGCATCATCTGAGCGCCTGCCTGCTTCCGCCTAGGACACACTCCAGCCTGTTCTTGGAAGTCACAGCACGTGAGTCCCTCGGTCCCCTCCCTGTTCATGGTGGTCACCTCCCACCCACCCCCACACAGCGCACACCGAATCGAATCTCCAAACCTGAGCACCCTGGAGGGGAGAAGAGGCCGGAGGCCACGGAACCCATTCCTTTCCACGAACTCAGAAGCAACGCAGGAGGGGCCAACGACCTCGGGTCTTTGAAGATAGCACACTGCGGGGACCCCCGATTCTGCAGAGACCCCTGATCTGGTGGCCTGGAGACCAAGCGGAGGTGGGGGGAGGGCGTGAGGATCAAGAAGGGCAGCTTTCCCTCACTGGCAGTGAAGCACCCCAGGACATTTCACCTCTGCCGACCAGAGCACTGGATTCCATCTCCTCTCCGAGGGGCTTGACAGCATAAATCAGAAGCGGGCAGAGTTTGTCGGGTCTGAAGCCCCTATGATGGTGCATGTCAAATCAGTTGTAGCTAATCTGTCCAGGGAGAATACCGGCTTCATTACACTTGTATAGTTGAGTTCTTCCAGCGTTGCTGCTGTTTAATAGAACATGATTAGTTATCACCAGAAGAAAGCAGATTAGCCGAGGAGGTAGTTACGCGGGCGGCACGCTCCGGTGATTGCCGCCGAGTGATTGCAGTGCTCCTAGAAGCAGCCCATTATCCCAGACATGTTCTCCTGAGCCCTCGGAGCCCTCCTTTCTAAATTCACTGTCATAATTTAGTATCTGTTTAATTTTTCAGTCCAAAGAGAGGAAATCAGTCGCCAAGCGTTATTTGACTGCAGACTCCTTGGCACAAAAAAAAAAAAATGGAAAAAATAAATAAGAGTAACTTGGAAATTCAGAAAGAAATCACAGATTCGGCTGATCATAGCTTCTCGAACATGTTTCATAAACGAAATGCATAAAAGGCTTTTTGTTTTTCAAACATACAGAGATTTTTCTGTCTTTTGGCCAAGGTGGATGTGTCAGGCCCGAGTCTCTCCCTGGCCACATGGTCCCCGTGAACCAGGATTCTGTCTTAGGGTTTTAGATAAGATGTGTGAAAATCTATTTGAATAAAAGAAGTTCATAAATATGCATTGATTTTTGTACAGACAAATGGCACCTCTGTTAATTTATAAATTGAACTGGATGTGAACTAATAATGTGCAACTAGTTGAAATAAGAGGGTTACAGATCATTGTCCATGGGAAATATTCCCAGCAGTAAACACTTCCATTAACGTGATGTACGGCTTTCTAAAAGGGACATATCAGAATAAGATGGCGGTACGGTTTGCTTATTAAAATCAAGAAAGGCAAAGAAAAAAAACAAGACAGAGTAGATTGAAGGGGGGAAGGAGTGTGTGATCTCTCATTCCCAGAGGCAGGATGTGGTTCTGTGGCAAGAAGGGGTGTTTTTCTGCGCCCCAGAGCCAGGGGCTTTGCAAAGATGCCTCCCACCCGAGCCACGGCGTGGGCAGGCACAGTCCAGCTCCTGAGAACCGTAGACCGAGTGGCCGGACCCCACCCTAGCACAGTGTCTGATTTGCCGGCATGGTGCGCGGGGTGCTCCCAACGCCGGCCGTCTTCAGCAGGGTGGTCAGACCAGAACCAAACCATGGCACACCTTGGGTCATAAAGAAGAAGAAGAAAATGGGGCGGTTTTTCTGGAGCTCTATTCCAGTGTGACAGGAAGACGGGACACTGGGCTGATGTAGCTATGTCCAGCAACACAAGGCCACAGGCTCCCAGAGACGTTCCTGCTCTCATATATGAAACCTTATATTTTGTAAGAGTTTTTCCTCTTCTTTCACTTTTTAAAAAAAAAAATTAAGTAGGTGGGGAAAAAATAAAGCTTTACACAGAATTTATATGTGGGTAAGTGTTTCATGGAGATTTCTAATCTTAACTAAGCTTCGTGGAACTGACCAGTATCCAGAGTTATCACAGGTGCAAAGCCACAAGTCTGAGACCCTTGACCCTAGTCCCACGATACGATCCCTCCTTGGTTTTTGAATTCTGCGTTTCATCAGCGTGTAGTTATTTTAAATGTGAATAGAGAAAAAAAATGCCATTGCCTATTTTTGAAGAATACATTAGCATCAAATCCTGCATTCGCCTCCACGTAGCCTTTACCATAGACTTTTCTGTAGAGACCACAGATAGAGTATAAAGAAATGCTTAAATTATTTCATTGTAGTTACTTCCCACAATAGGAATGCTTTATCATAGCAGAGCCTACTTTTGAAAAGAAATGGAATCCCTCATGAAACTTCTCTTCGGGATGTATATGAGTGTGTACATATTATTATATGTGTTTATAATATAATATTTTCCCAAATGACTCATGTCTCACCTCAGCTTCCATATTGAATGCTCTATTGCCCCATCCCCATTCCTTCCTCCCTCCCTCCATCACTGAGGTGACATTAACTCTCAGAAAACAGAGCCCCTCCCCTGTCGTTTTCAGTCATACTGACCTATTCCAAGAAAACCGCCCACTTTCATGAGCCTGTTTTGGGAACAGATAGAAGAAAAAGGGTAACAGGCCCTCACAAGGGTTTCTTGTTCAGGAAAGGTGAATGGTGGCCAACCTGTGTTCATGTTTCACCGTCAGACCTCACGGCCTTTCCCTGTCAGTGACCTTCTTGCCCCTGTTTGAAAGCTTACGAACACCAAAGCTTGGTGAAGCAAGGACCAGGGGCCCCGGTTAGAAACAGGCAGCATGGAGAAGCTCATGTCCATGGTCAGTGCAGGCAGTGATGACATGAAAAGCTCCCACTGCAGATCCACATGACCTTCTCTGCTCAGGACGAACATTCTCCCTTGGTGAGGAGTAGTGAGTTGGGCTGGGGGTGCCGCAAGCAGGCCTGTGTGTTGGGATGACCCATGGTCCTTCCACTCGCACACATCAGGGAGCCCTCCTCCCTCATTTATTTAGCCAGGCACTTGCTGACCTGGGAGTGCATTTCATCAGCCAGGAAGTCCCATCAAGGAATGAGTGTTGTAATTCTGACCTGGTACTAGAGTGGGCAGGGCTTGAGCAATCCCAGCATCCCAATCACAGCCCCTCGACATCCCTAGACATGAGCAGTAGGTGAACGAGCAAGTGAGTCATCTCCCCCTGGTCCCCAGAGCAAGAACAGCGAGAGCTCTCCCAGTTAGGGGAGTACACTGCTTCTCCGTCCAGAATTCTAGGCAGTAACAAACAAGCTCTGGGAACACATGGTATGCGCATGATCTACCACTGAAATACATACACCCAAGTGCTTCCTGCCGATAGCATCACACCTGAGATGGATGGATGCCCATGAAACCATAGCAGGATAGCGCTTGCGTGAGCCCCTCTCAGGCCTGCCCGTTTCTCAGACTGCTCCAATTGTTCAGTTTCCTTTCCCAGAGCAGAGCTGAGTACTGACCAGCTCAAGCGGCCCTCAGGCCTGAGATGAGCCTGTCCCACCTGGCATTTCTGTTGTTAGCTCAAGATAAGGCCTCCCTTATCTTGTCACCACAAGGCTGCCAAGGGGCATACACGTGCTGGTCCTCCTTCCTTGGAGCATGCTGAAGAGCACCCCTGACTGTCTGGTGTGGCTCCAGTGCCTGCATCTCTCCCAGATGAGCTTTGTTCAGCCAAGCTCCCTGGAGCATCGCCCTTCTCTGTTGAGGCCTTTGCTTTTGAACTTGGTGAACCAGGGGGGTCTGCTCAGCTGTGCGCCAGGAGCCATGTCTCCACCCTTCCTCCCTGCATGTAGGATGTTTTAGGACTTAGGAGAGAGCCATAGCCCTGCTTGGAGAAGCAGAAGCCCCACAGCTTAGAGAGGGCTGTGATCAGGGTTCACACACTCCCAGGAGGCAAGGATTTTCAGGAAGCACACGTATGCCTTTTGATGGGCACCCCGTCATCTGCTCTGTCTCCATCCCTCACACCTCACAAGGTCACTGAGACTCTGCTGAAAGTCCCCTGGGTTGTATTTACGGCCTTCAAGCAAACAAATTGAAAAGCAGTCAGGAAGGAATTCAAATAGAAATGTGCTACAATGCACGCCTGTCCTTCAAAGGCAACAGAATTGATCTCTCTGCCTCCACAGGGTTGGTTCACAGTCATGATGCCTGAAGTGATTTCCCTACACCCCTCACCAGAAAGCTAAGTTGGAGCTTTGGGTACCAGATGTGCAACCTTCTCTTCCAGTGTGTTTCTTGGATCCCAAGTGACCTCTTCCAAACCTGGCTAGCATATCCAGATGTGTGTCAGTCACACAGTGGGACCAGGAGACACATGGGCCCTGCTGCTTTGTGTCTGGTCAGGATGAGGTCTTGACTTTCAAGCACTTAAGTTATGTGAGTTTTGTTAACCAAAATGTCACATTCCTACCAGTGATGTAGGACAGGTGTTACTGAGCAACAGTCCTCAAACTTGTTTCCTTTGCTGCCGGGTCTAAGTGCTGGACCCAAGAAGTAGTGAAAAACCAGCGTCAGGCATTGGGGTCCCAGCCAACACTTCATGGGGGAAAATACCCCTGACCAACTTAGGCCTAATGCTTGAAAACACCAAGTCTCCCCTAGAGAAGTCCTGGCCTTAAATAGAGCTTTTTAAAATTCTAGGATTCCCTGCTTGATGTATATGCCTACTGCTTTCTAAACCTGGGTTTTGAGTAAGAGGACATTTCATCCATAGATGATTCTGGAACTGGGTTCTGTAGTGAGTTTTGGCAAGCCCAGGTCAGGCATGTTTCAGTGTCACCAACAAAGAGTGACCGTCACCTTCTGAGCCAGCAGCATCGTGATGGTATATGAAAACCTGCCCTCCGGCTCTTCATTACTTGGTGCCAATTTTTCTCTAAAGCAGCACCATTTAGCTTGAGGTTGGCTCCTGTCTGAGGCCCTCTTTTCCTGTGGTGGGCCTTAAGCCTGGAGGTTGGTACCTGGAACCGGCAGTCAGTCACTTGTAGGTCCAAGCAAGAGGCCTTGATGAGTGAAGAGAGGTTGGCTAGGGCCTGACTTTATTTTGCCTGGCATGTGGCATCTGCAGGGGGGGATCCCCTGGGGTCATGAATAAGTCATATGTGGACTGTCCTGTGCACTTGCAGGGAATTGACAAGGCCTTTCTCCTGATGCAAAGGCAAGGGACCAGCTAAGAGAGTGTTGGGAAAGACTTCCTGCTTCCCAGTTAGCAAAACCCTTTAGTCTCAACACATGGCCATCCCCAGGTCACGTGGTACAACAATCTCCAGGTGCTGGACTGTCCACACTGGCCAGAAAGCAACATTAAAGGGGCTCTAGAGCCCACACTAAGAAGAGCTTGGCCCTCTGAGAGGAAAGATTAGCATAGCCTGGCAAGCAGAAATCACGATAAGACTCATACAGAGATGCCACAGGAGAAGTGCCAACAAGATACCCACACTGTCTGGATCCTCAGGGTGGGCCAGGAAGGGACCAAGGGTGCCGGAGCTGGGGTTGATCCAGATGTGGCTCCCAGTTGTTGCTAACAGGTACACATCACACATCTGCCCATAGCCCACCGAGTTCCCAGCAGGACCATGTAAAGATACACAGATGAGCAGGGACCAGGCTGTCCCCATCACGGACAAGCAAAGGGTACATTCAGAACCCCTTCATGGCATTAAGAAGAGGAAAGAGACCTGCACCTTCCTGATGGAAATACCCCTTCACACCTGCGAAGCATCTCTCCCTCCCTCTCTGGTGTTTTCTAAGATTTATCAGTGTCTTGAGACCGAAGCCCTGAGCCTGAGAACTGAGAAGGATCGAAGGCTCAGGAGCTAGCAACCCCTCCTCTCTAGCAGCCTACAGAGCCAGGGGCTTAGGCATCCCAGACCACTTTCTCCTGCCCTCACTCTTCCCTTCCTCCAGCTTCTGTTCGGGTCCTCATCTTGCCATGGGAGCTTGTTTCCAAAAGGGAAACCCCAGAGCAGGTCAGGGGTGCCATGAGACACATCCTCTGGGCAGGGCAGGCTGCCTCAGCCCCACTTCAGTGCGGCTCACTGTTTCTTTAAGTAACCACCGGTAGGAGAAGGAAGCGCAAGGGGGCTTCTACAGGGGTGGGGTGGGTGGTCTCGGTTGTTTTTATATTACCTCATTCAGCAACTTTATGTTTCTCGATGATGATGCTTTATTTATATTGTTCGTACTGTAATGAACCATTGACAGACATTTCACTCTGCTTGTTATTTCATATGACCATGTTTGGATTAAATATACCGGTTTGTATTTTCCTGCCTTGGGATTTTCTGTGTCAGCTGTACAGTATTCTGAGGGGAAAAGAAAAAGAAAACTGTGTAAAGGAGTGGAGAGAGGTGGCTATAGTGTAGAGACCTCTTTCTAATAAAGAAATGGAAATATGTCTACATTGCTTCTGTGGAGTGTCTTAGTGGTGGGGGTGGCGGTCCCAGCCTTTGTCACAACTACTTAGGCTTCCCCTCCAAGGGACGGAAATGGGAATTAGAGGGGCTTGCACTGTTGTCATGGTTTGAATGTGAGATGTAGGCTTGCTCGTTCATCCTTCCTTCCATCCTTCCTTCCTTCTTTCTCTTTCTTTCTTTCTTTCCTTTCTTTCTTTCTTTCTTTCTTTTCTTTCTTTTCTTTCTTTCTTTCTTTCTTTCTTTCTTCTTGATCCTCAGCTGGTGGTGGTGGCGCTGTTTGGGAAGGCTGTAGAACCTTTAGGAGGTGGTGGAGGGGTGGAGCCTTGCTGGAGGAAGTGAGTCACTGGGTTACAGCCTGCTTTCAGTTTCCACCCTCTGCTTCCTGCCTACTAAGGTGAGGAGCCAGCTTCCCGCTCCTGCCACCATTTCTTCCTCACTAGGAAACTTTCCTTGAAATTGCTGTAAGGCAGAAATAACCCCTTCCCTTCCTTATTAAGTTGGCCAGGTGAGTGTTCACATCAAGGAGAAATTAACTGTGACAAGTGTCTATGGGAAGGTGGACCTGAGAACCAGTCCCCAGGAAGTGGGACAGGCACTCATCCCAAGCACCCCTGTCCAGTCAGGAGCAGGGTGCTAAGCCACGCCCATCAGTACTTTCGCTTCCTTCCCGGGGGCCTTTGTGCAGAGTGCCTCCTGGACTGTCCAGCCCACGAGATGTGACCCACACTCGGCAGTGTGTCATGACCACACCTAAGTGGCTTGTCTTCCAAAAAATAAGGTCAAAACAGGTTCTTTCAGAGAAGCCCTTGTACCACCATGCAGATTGGTTTTTGTCTCCGGTGACAGATTACAAAACACCATAATAAAGGTTACATCTCATAAAATAAGCTGGAGTGGCCAGCCAGGGCTACCTGGACAGTTGAGATGCCCTCTGGGTAGGGCTTTCTCCAGGTGATGTTCCCTCCTCCCACACACACACCTGCACCTGCATTCCAGGTGGAAGGATGGAAGGAAATAGCTCACCCCCACCCCGTGACTCTCCTTCAATGACTAGCTGGCCTGGTCAGTCGGCCTCACAGAGACTTAATGCATGCTTGGTGGGTGGGTGGGGTCTAGTGAAAAAGTGAGGGAGTGGGCAGCCATGGGCTCTGCCATACCCTCTGCTTGGTGCACAGAGAGGCCAGGTGGGCAGGCAGCACCTGCACTGTTCACCTGCTCGGCTCTGAATTGTCCTCTCTCCCTCCTGTGATGTGCTTCCGCCCTCCTTCCAGCCCTCTAGGTCAGCCTAAGAGCTGGTCTCCCTCCCAGGAGGTCTCCGTTCCTCCAGAGGCCCAAGGGTGGACACTGAACCGCCTTCCCATGCCAGTGCTCTGGGAAGCCCTCCTGGACCTGTAACAAAACCAGGGTGTTGAGATCATCCGGGTCTTCCAGCAAAGGTTGTCGTCTCCTCCCCTTGTTCCTCCTTTTCTCCCCCTTCCCTTTCTCTTCCTCCTCTTCATTCTCTTCCTACTGCTCTTCTCCCTCCTTCCTTCTTCCTCTTCCTTTTTCTTCTTCCTCCTTCCTTCCTCCTCTTCCTTTTCCTCTTTCACCTTGCATACGCTAACCAAGTGCCCTACCACTGAGCTATATCCCCAGAACCCCAAGGTTTTTACCTAAATCACTCCCATGCAAACCGAGAAAAACCCTCTGCAAAGCCATTCAGAAGGGTGCACAGGCCTGAGCTCTTCTGTGTGGCCACAAGTCCAGGCCTAGACACACCTCCATCACTGCAGATCTGGACTGAGCCCCTGAATGGCTCTGGGAGAATGTGCTAAGGTGCCCATCACTGTGGGATTTCTAACAAACATTGGAATGACGCTCCAAGGGAGGGAGGGTTAGCTAGACTGCAGTCCCCAAAGGAAGAGTAATCATTTCCAACTGTTTGTCACTCAAAATAGTATAAAAAAAAGAGATATGCATTTAAAACCGATCTCTATAAAGGTCTTTTTATACCCTCATTTCTCAAAGGGGAAATCTGAGTTGGCTTATTTCCTTCTTTATACGTCACTATCGACATGAATATACATATATGTGTGTGTAGTATGTAGTGTGTGTGGTATGTAGTATAATAGTGTAAAGGGAGAGCTGGGGGTCCCAAGAAAGTTGGGGTATCCAGCTACTAAGAGTACCCAGATTCTTGTTCTATAAAATTAAAGAATTAAGGGCTGAAGAGATGGCTTAGCCGGTAAGGCGTTTGCCTGCAATGCAGAAGGACCTGAGTTCAATTCCCCAGTGCCCATATAAAGCCAGAGGGCGCATGTGTCTGGAGTTCATTTGCAGTGGCTGGAGGCCCCATAGTGCCCATTCTTTCTCTCTCTCTTGCTCTCTCTCTCTCTCAAATAAATAAAATATTTTTTTAAATTAAAGAATTAAAATTATAAACCACCAGAGGATAAAGCATAGTGGGAGACTTTATAAGTTATAGAGATCTCCGGTCACTAGAGAGGAGAGAGGTTCACATGGGAGAGGTTTTAGCCGGATGGCTATGAAATCTGTGCTGGCCAGCAAACAAGAGAAAGAAGGAAAGATATATGAGGGCTCCCATCATGAGGAAAGAAAAGGTTCCTGTGGGAAAGAATCCCAAACCCTACCACCACCACAGCCCACTCTGGCTGTGGTAAGGGGGCCTTACTTAGGCCTGGCCATTCAAATGTCTCTGCCGAGCAGCCATGAGGGAAAGAGAGAGAAACTTCCTTCTCTGGGTGAGCCAGAGAGACAGCTGGTTGGTCTATCTTTGACCAATCAGTATCAGGATTAGGTTTGAACTTTAGTAAGAGACACCTCCCACTCAAGGGGAGGGAGTCAGGTAAGTGGAGCCTGCCTGCAAGCACAAATCCAAGGGCACTCCTGGTTACCTTTGGGGGTCCCTGTCACCCTAACCCACCACAGTAGTATATGTATCCACCCTGTGTGCACTCGGGGAAAGGCCAGAGGATGACACTGCTGTATTCCTCTGTCATTCTATTTTTTAAAATATTTTATTTATTCCTTTTCAAGCAGAGGGGAGAGAGAGAGAGAGAGAGAGATAGCGCACCAGGGCCACCACCTTGTGTGTCTGGCTTATGTGGGTCCTGGGGAATTGAACTGGGGGCCCTAGGCACTGGAGGCAAGTGTCTTAACCGCTGAGCCATCTCTCCAGCCCTCTCTGTCATTCTTCTACTTTATTTCCCTGAGACAAGGTCTCTCACTGAACCTGAAGCTTGCTGTTTCTTTGCTTAGACTGGCTGAGCAGTGAGCCCCAGCAATCCCCCTGTCTCTGCCTCTCTCAGCACTGGAGTTACAGATGTGCATAGCTACGCCTGGCTTTGTAACAAAATGTATTTGGTGTGCACACGTGAGTTCACACAGGCACACACATGCCACAGTGCAGGTGTCGAGGTCAGAGGAAAACTTCCAGGTCAGCCCTCACCTTCCACCTCATTCTGAGGCAGGGTCTCTCATTCACTGCTCCTTCCATGAACTGCTGGAAAACTCTCCTGCCTCCATCTCCCTTCTTGCTGTATGCACAGTGGGATGACAGAATCCCGGGACAACTTGCAGCTTTTGCATGAGGTCTGGGAATCTGATACTCGGAGCTCCATGGCAAGAGCTCTATACAATGAGCTATTTCCGAAGCCCACCATGCCCGGCTTTCTACGTGGGTACTGAATTGCACAGCAAGTGAACTTACTCAGCGAACCATCCTCCCAGCCCCCCATAAGCACATATTTTGAAGAGTATGAAGGCGTATGCTGCAGCTCACAGTTTGCCTCTGACTTTGAAAATGCCTATTAATATTGTTCATTCGTGCTGAGGTTAGTGAACCACTTGGTTAATTGATTAATAAACTCCTTTGATACTGGAACAAATTGATTAGGAATTAGGAGGCATTCAGGCAAGGAGTAAAGCTTGCTTAGCCCAAAGGACCAACGCTCCAACCAGCTCCCACAGCTCGACAAGAAGCCAGAACCATCCAGAACCATCCAGGTCTGTCAGGCCTGCAGGGGTGCAGGGTTTGTTAAGCCTCCTGTATCCTCAAAGTATTCTCTGCCATGGGGCTCAGACTGGTTCCAGAATGTTCTCCTCTGACCTGTTTCTTGTCCCTCACTTTAGCCCTCTTTTCTTTCGCCGGTGTCCTTGACCTGGTGATCTGTCTGGCTGCTCCCTGCTGGAAGCTTCTAAGGCTCCTTGTTACTCTGAGGGATCTGACTGAGGCCATGGCAGTGACCTCTACCAGGTCAGCCTCCTCTTGCGTCTGTTCGTGTGTTAGCCTGCTCTGAACTTCCACCCCTGCCTCTGCGGCTCGGGACCCTTTGTCCACCTCTTCCTCCACCCGGAAAGGTACCTCTCTTGGTGGCCAGTTTCTCATCTCTGAGGGGGGGTCTCAGAAGAAATAGCCCTTCCTCAGAAGTATCTCTGCTCTTGCATTTGACCTCTGTGGTGCTCTGGAGCTGCTCTGGAGGCTCTTGCCTTGTCCTGCTCCTCCAGGAAGCTGGGCTGATGGGGTCCAGCCTGTGTCACCACAGGGTGGACAGGTGCAGCCCCTGGAACTCTGTTTCCTCGTCGGCATCTGGGTGGCCTGTGTCCAGCTGCAGGCACACTCTTCCATGGGTGTCATGGTTTGATCCAGGAGTCCCCCACAAACAAATGAATGTGTTCTGATAGATCGATCCTCAGCTGATGGCAGTTTGGGTTTTTACAACCTCGATGAAGCTGTGTTGTCGGGGCAGGCTTATGGGGGTTATAAACCAGCTTCCCCTTGCCAGTATTTGGCACACCTTCCTGCCACTGTTTGCAGTGCTGTGGCAGAGGTGATGTCCAGCCCTCTGCTCATGCCATCGTTTTCCCTGCCAGAATGGAGTCTCCCCTCGAGGCCGTAAGCCTAATAAACCCATTCCTCCACAAGCCGCTTTTGCTTGGGTTCTTTCTGCGCAGCAACTAGAAAGCTGACCGCAACAATGAGTCATTCTGCTTTCAGGAAACCAAGCCTGGTCCTGACGGTGACAGGGCTGAGGAGGAAACTGGTCTGGAGGTACCCAGTGACCTCTCAGACCTCCTGCTCTGTAGCCAAGTGGGTCCTGTCACCAAGCTCTGCACTTTTGCTGGAGTCCCCAGGGCCAGAACAGCCTCATTGGTGTACAGGGCATCCGGGCCTCCTCCATGGGGGCACCCCAGCCTGCTCCCCAGCAGGCTGCTTCATGCTCTATGTGCAGCTGCGCCTCGGGTCCACGCCAGCAGGACACGCAGCCCACTGTCTCCAGCACGTTCCAGGCAGCCACAAAGCCACAATTTATCACCACTAAAGTCCGGTAAGGCGCCTAATTGGCCCATAAATGTGGCCCAGTAACTGCACCTGACACCCACAGACACTGCAGGCAATTAGCACTTATTTATTTGCATATGGTATTGACCGATCTTGGCACAACTCACTTGCAAGATCTGTTTATTTTTAACACTGGAGGGGAAAAAAATGCCCTCATTTATTGCACTAGAGAGGAACTACCAAAGCACACACGCACACACATGCTACCCAGGCACGCATGCACACACACACACACACACACACACACACACACACACACACACATGCACGCACGCCCATGAACACATTCATGCACACACTAGGCATGACAGGGACTTACCATTGAGCCACTCCTGCCTCTGAAAGCTGGTAGTTGACTTGTGAGCAGAGGTCCTCTCACATTTTGTCCACCAGGTGACTACAGTGCCACCAGGAATGGCAGGTCTGCCCTCAGGCTGGGGAGGAAGCTGAGAAAACAGAGTAACCTGAACGGTCCCCAGGTATGGGCAGCACCTGACTTTGACACTCAGAACCCACTGCCGGGAATCCACCGCCCATAGCACAGGGGTCGTCCAGTCTGCACAGCTCTCCAGAGAGCATCAGCTTCTCTCAGAACTTGACTGTTATGACACAGGCCTCTTGTCAGGCAAGGGCTCTCACTTGGCATGGAAAATTCCAGAATGGCCTTGCATCAACAAAATGGGCTGTTCTCATGGTGCTGCCGAGGGCACTGCTGAGATCCCAGGCCACTCAGGCATCCAGAGCACTCCTCCGCCAGTGTGGTAAAGATGGACGGGTAGGTCCACAGGGAGCTCTGAGCACAGGTGTGCTCCAGCGAGCTCGCTGTGGGTGTCAGGGGTCCTGGTTATTGTCGCAGGAAATGTGGCCATCCAAATAAGCACCTCGCGCGCAAGACACTAATATTCCCCCAGCCCAAGTGCAAGTGCAAACTTGTAAGAGATGGCAAGATGCTGATGAAACCGAACTTGCAAGAAAACAGTCACCAAATGGTGTGAGCAGAGAGTGGATTCAGACAGGACACAGCAGAGTCCGTGTTGCAAAGGACAAGGCCTCACTGAAGTTCATTGTGATTGTCATTCTTTTACTTATTTACTTGACTTTTCTGATTCATACTTGTATAGCTATTTTTAAAAGAAGGAAAGAAAACAAAGTAAACAGCTTCCACTCCCTCCCAGGAGTTTAGGCAATCTTGGTATTTGAATCAGTACCTCTCGGTCTTTTAAAAACCACACATGTGGGCTGGAGAGATTGCTCAGCGGTTAAGGCACTTGCCTCCAGTGCCTAAGGCCCTGGGTTCAATTCCCCAGGACCCACATGGGCCAGACCCACAAGGTGGTGGCCCTGGTACATTCTCTCTTTCTCTCTGTCTCTCTCTGTATCTCTCTGTTGAAAATGAATAAATAAAATATTTTTTAAAAAAATAAAAACCACACATGTAAGCATATTTTTTTATTCATCTATGTGTGTTTTTTTTCCCTTTGAGGCATAGTCTCATGTAGCCCAGGCTGGCTAGAACTCACGTCCTAGCTGATGAAGACTTTGAACTTCTAGTCTCCTGCCCCCACCTGCAGAGCGCTGGGATCACAGGTGTGTGCCACCACACTCAGGTTATGCCATGCTGAGGATCAAACCCAGGGGGTGTCACATGCTAGGCCATCACTGGAGCAGCTGAGCCTCATCCCAACCCCCATAATGATTTTTGTTTTGAAAATACTTAGGCCTGTGGAGAAGGTGAAGAATAGAATGTCCAGTGCACTTCTAACAGTGTGACATCAGATTCACCATTTGTTAACATTTTAACATAATGGTGAGTGTTAGCGCTTCTCTCTCTCTCTCTCTCTTTCTCTCTCTCTCTCGATGATGATGATGATGATGAAAGGCAGAGAGAGGATAGAAGAAATAAAGACCACCTGGACTATTTGACTGCAAATTACCCACATCATAATTCCTTCCAATCATGGCAGAGCTCCCAGTGAGCAAGAACGATTCCATCTTGATACTCTGTGTGACCTCTTGCGTCTAGAGGAAACCAGACCTGTTTGAGGGAGTGAAATGTCACTTGCCAGACACCCGCCCCCATGAGCAACTGTAACACAAGACGAAAGTGTTTCCCTGGCTATTGCTTTATGCATTTTTCTGCTTCTGTAAGTAGCTGCTTGCTTTCTGGTGCCAAGGGCGGGGGTTAGGGAGAATCTCGAGAAGTTCCTATTCTTCTGAAATTAACTGACTTTTGTAAGGTTGTCATTACAGGACTATGAAGTTGTAAAATGAAATCTTATGGTATTTCTGTATAAATAAGGACTCTCTAAATAACACAAATACTGCACCTTGGCTTCCGGATCCTGGGTGTAGTCGCCAGCTGGCTAATAAAAACTCCTTCCTTCCTTCCTTCTATTTTGGTGTCCAAGTGATCTTCCCTGGGGTCTCTTGCAGATACACAGTTACACAAGTAAACAAACATGAGGGTTTTCTCCCAGCAACCCCCAGGACAGCCTTACCAAACAATATGTCATCCATGACAAACTCCCTCAACTGTCTAAATGTCTCCTAGAGCCCAGGACTCCACCAGCTGTCACACCGAGCCCTTAATTGTCATAACAAACTCTAAACCAAAATCACACAGCCAACTTTCTCCAGCCAGGAAGGAGCACCAGGTACTCTTACCTCCTCTGCATTTTCTCCCCATGAGGGTACAATTGTTGATGTTTAATGGCAGCATGGGTTTTGATATATCCCTTTTGACATTTTTTAAAAGTTTGTGAGGCAGGATCTCACTCTAGCTCAGGTTGACTTGGAATTCCCTCAAACTCATGGAGATCGTCCTACCTCAGCCTTCTGCCTGCTGGAATTGAAATCCTGCACTACTGTGCCTGCCCTTTGTGTATTTCTTGCTCGCTTTTTTTACAAACTTTTTTTATTGAGACTGGGGCTTAGTGGTTAAAGGTGCTTTCTTTTTGTTTGTTTGGTTTGGTTTTTCTAGGTAGGGTCTCGCTCTACTCCAGGGTGGCCTTGAACTCACGGTGATCCTCCTACCTCTGCCTCCTGAGTGCTGGGATTAAAGGCGTGCGCCACCACGCCCGGCTTAAGGTGCTTTCTTTTTTTATATGCATTATTTATTTGTTTGTTTGAGAGAGAAAGAGGCAGATAGAAAGAGAGAGAATGGGGCTGGAGAAATGGCTCAGTGGTTAAGGCACTTGCCTCCAGTGCCTAAGGCCCTGGGTTCAATTCCCCAGTGCCCACAAGGTGGTGGCCCTGGTATGCACTCTCTCTCTCTCTCTCTCTCTCTCTCTCTCTCTCTCTCTCTCTTTCTCTGCTTGAAAATGAATAAATAAAATATTAAAAAAAAAAGAAAGAGAGAGAATGGGTGTGCCAGGGCCTCTAGCCACCGTAGATGAATGCATGCTCCACCTTGGCATCTGGCTTTACATGAACACTAGGGAATCGAACTCGGGTCCTTCTGTTTTGCAGCAAATGCCTTAACCGCTAAGCCACCTCTCCAACCCTAAAGGTGCTTTCTTGAAAAGCCTGCTGGCTCCAGATTTGTTTCCCCAGTACCCATCTAAAGCCACATGCACAAAGTAGTGCCTGTTTCTGGAGTTCGCTTGCAGCAGCAGCAAGAAACCCTGGCAGCCCATTCTCTCTCTCTCTCTCTCTCTCTCTCTCTCTCTCTCTCTCTCTCTCTCTCTCTCTCTCTCTCTCTCCTTGCAAATAAATAAATAACATTTTTTGAGGTAGGGTTTGCTCTAGCCCAAGCTGACCTGGAATTCACTATGTAAGCTCAGGGTGGTCTCAAACTCATGATAATCCTCCTACCTCTGCCTCCCAAGTGCTGCTGGCATTAAAGGCATGAGCCAACATGCTTGGCCAAATAAATAATATTTTAAAAGAACTTTTTATTGCCTTTTGTTGTAGTCAACTTTCTCGTTGCTGCCATAAAGAACCCAAACCAAAAGCAGCTGATGAGAAGAATGGGTTTATTTTGGCTTCCAGACTTGAGGGGAGGCTCCATGATGACAGGGAAAATGACAGCATGAGCAGAGGGTGGACATCACCTCCACCACAGCACTGCAAACAGCAGCAGGAAGGTGTGCCAAGAACTGGCAAGAGGAAGCTGGCCATAACCCCCATAAACCCACCCCCAACAACACAGCTCCAGTAAGGTTCCAGTTCCAAAACTGCCATCAGCTGGGGATCAAGCATTCAGGACACATGTTTGTGGGGACACCTGAATCAGACCACCACAGCTTCCAATTAAGAAGGTGGAAGAGGAGCCACACCCCAAACAACAGGGAAACAGAGACAAGATTCCATACAATAATCTCTTCTCCCAAACGATGAGGATAGCAGAGGAAACTCAGGAGACCCAAGATCCATCAATATGACAAGAAAATATGGCTGACCTACCATAAGACATGCCACATCTGCCAGGCCCCGTGAGAAATTTCAGAAGTATCAACATGAGTATTGCTCCCACTGCTAGCCTGACAACCAGCTCCAGGGAAATGGAGACAAACAGTGTGTTTTGACAGATCAGAAACCCAGAGCTACAGAGCTCTCAAAACTAAACCAGGGCTGGAGAGATGGCTCAGCGGTTAAAGCACTTGCCTCCAGTGCCTAAGGCCCTGGGTTCAATTCCCCAGGTCCCACATAAGCCAGACCCACAAGGTGGTGGCCATGGTGTACTCTCCTCTCTCTCTCTCTCTCTCTCTCTCTCTCTCTCTCTCTCTCTCTCTCTCTCTCTCTCTCTCTCTCTCTGCTTGAAAATGAATAAATAAAATATTTTTAAAAAAATATATAAAAAAAAAACTAAACCAGACTGCTAACAGGCTCACCAAGGCTCAAGGGCCATTGTGGAAGAGAGGGCAGGAAGATTATAAAAGCCACAAGGTGAGTGGAAATATCCTGAGGCCTTAATTACCCAACAGAAAACACCAACAACCCCCTGAGAAGAGCCCTCGGGGACAGGGAAAGGGGGGAGAGGATATAAGACCACAACCTTAGTAAAAAAAAATTAAGGGGCTGGAGAGATGGCTCGGTGGTTAAGGTGCTTGCCTGCACAGCCTGACAACCAGGGTTTGATTCCCCAGTACCCATTAAAGGCAATTATCTGGAGTTTGTTTGCAGAGGCTAGGGGCCCTGGCACACCCATTCTCTCTCAGTCTGTTTTTCTTCTTTCTCTCTCTGCTAGAAAACAAATAAAAATTTGTTTAAAAAATAAAATAAAAAGAACTTTTTGTTGCCGATCTTCATAATCACCTCCTGTCACCCTCTGTCTCCTGTTCCCCTTCCACTGAACCCCTTCTTCCCACCCAGTGGGTCTTCTGCTTTCTACTTAGATGTCTTTCTTTTTTCCCTCACCCACCATCCATGACCAAGCATGGTGCAAGTAAAGACAGTTTCTGGGAGGGTGTGAATGTAACAGTGACGTCATGTCGAGAAGACAGCTTTTCAAAGCACTCCTCCCCACTCTGGCTCTTCCATTCTGTCGGCCCCTCTCCTCTTCTGCAGCATTTCCTGGGGGAGGTGAGAGAGATGTCTCCTTCCCCACGGAGCCCGCCCCTCCTCAGCAGTCCTTCTCAGCTCTCTCATGAGGGCCTTTTTGGTTTTTGGTTTGGTTAGGTTTTGCATTGTTTCCGAGGTAGGGTCTCACTCTGGCCCAGGGTCTCATGAGTTTTGAGTCTCTTTCCACTACCAGCTTTGCTTAGCCTCCACCCCAAGGCCACAGGGACCCTTTTCCAATGTGATCACCTCGAGAACACAGTGCCCTCAACGTAGGTGGCTAGATGGTCTCCTGTTGTACTCAGACACACACTGTTGGGATGAACTTTTAAACCAGGCACAGTTATGGGAGGAAAGGATTGATTGAAGCTACTGATCCAGGGGAAGTTCCATAATGGAGAAAGAGGTTGGCTTCCTTTCACAGGTCCAAGCAGAGAGAGAAGCCATAGCGAAGGCAAGTGTGATGGTTAAGTTTCGATGTCAACTTGACCTTTCAAGTAATCTTGGGTGGGTCTCTGAGGATGTTCACAGGAAGGCAGCCTCTCAGTAGGGGGCAGGATGTAAGGAAGCTCAAAGGAGCTAGAACTAAAACATCCTTTCCTGTGTGGGCAGTGCAGGAAGGAAATTCCAGAGACTCAGGAAGCCATTAAGTCTGGGATAGAATTGCAAGACCCGTAGGGCTATATAAAGGTGAAAGAATTCTCTCCTTGTCCCCCTGCCTGTTTGCTAGTGTGTATGTGGTATAGGTGGTGGGTTTTTCTCTCTGCTTGGACCTGTGAATGGGGAGCAGCCTCTTTTGCATTCTGGAACTTCCCCTATATCTATAGCTACAAATAAATCATTTCCTCCCATAAATTGTGCCTGGTTTGAAGATTCATCCCAGCCGTGTGTGGCTGACTACGACAGCAAGCATGCTCACAGCAAACTGTAGGAACTCTAGGTTTGAGCTTAGACCACTCTTTGTATATCTATGGCTGGAATTCCAGACTCCCCCCCCCAAAAAAAAAAAAAACCTTAGCGCTAGAGCCAAATTACAAGCTTTAATAAACTCTTGAATCTATTGAGGGACATCCATTTCAACTACCGCATCTCCCCAGAACAGTGTACAGGTGTCTGCTGAGAGTTCTCAGGTGAAGCCCAAGTGTCCTGATCACACCACCCCCCCACACAGCCTTACCACTCCCTCTTCGTTCTTTCTACCTCTCCCAGCCCCATGTGGTCCCTGAACCCACAAAAGTACGTGCTAATGTATAAATAAGTGCATCCCTCCTTCATGCCCCAGCCTGGAGCTGGCCACCCAGAGTTGCCCAGGTGAGACACAGCCAGGTGGGCCATGGGTACCTGGACTTAGGAATGGCCAGGAACTCTTGGCCCACAGCATCCCAGAGAGCCCAGGAGCCAGCCACCAGCCTCCTGTCACGCCTTCTGTCCTGCTCACTGAGACATTCCAGTCCCACCACATGCCGATGACTTTGGGGTACATGAGGAAGCCATCACTTTAAGATCTGACTCTCTCACATGTTCCTCTGAACTTGGGAACAATCCACCCAGTCCTTTTTCTGTGACATCGTGACAAGCAGATTGCACTTTTCTCTCTTGCGTAGATCACTTATTGCCAACTGTGACCACTGACGGCTCACAGTCACCAGGTAAGTCTGAAAAGATCTTAATGCCAGACCCATCCAGAAGATTCTGGTTTCAGGGCCTTGGGAAGATCCTGGGTGCCCTCCATGGATCTCCCTGTGCAGCTGTACGGGGAAGAGGAAGGAGCCTCTCACAGACCTTCCTATTAGGTCGGATGAAGAAAATGAAAACTCAGATATAGCTATAGTTACCCATCATATACACTTTGGAGCCCTGCCATCTGGGACCATGGCTGGAATACAGGTGCTCGGCATCACTTAGTGGGTGTGACGCTCTGCTTGGGGCACAGGCTGGAGAAGGGATGAAGAAGACGCAAAGACACATGGGATTCTCAGACATTGCTGCAGATGCCTGCGACCTACAGAGGAGCTGGGGAAGACCACGTGGTCTTCTTACTGAAGGGCACACACTGGGTAGTCTCTCTGCTTGGATCTCTTGCACCCAGAGGCTCTGACGTACCATGTCGCTGCACCCGGGTCCAGTCAGGAACACTGGTTGGCCATCATCCTTCAGTGGCTCGAAGGAATAGGCCACTGCACCATTATCTATTTTCCATCCCCGTCATATCCCTCCCACGTCACAGCCAGGGGTATGAATGACATTCTGGCTCTCTAGCTCAAATCTCTGTTGAAAGTAACCTCCAGGCCTCCATCCAAGTCTCCTACTCTCCCTACTGGTACAAAGGTATCCCCAGCATCTGGACTGAGGGACATCTAGGCTTCCAAGCACATATGGATCCCCTGGGGAGTCCCAGGCGGCTGGTCCCCAGGATAGAGCTGGGACCAGCACCCTCCAAGCACATGGCCTGAGTAGATACGTCCTCCCTGGGCCTCCAGGGAGCATGTGTCAGACTTGAGCACAACTGTCCCTTTGGGGACCCTAGGGTTGAGACCTCTCTCCCCAACATCTGGGACACTCTCAGACTAGCCAGCCCCCACTGAGGAACACTGCCCGGCGCTGCAGAAGTGAGGTGGGTAAGCAGAGAGAATAGCACAGGATAGCCCTTGGTTTGGGCAGTGAGCACATGCTTTCCTAAGGGTGCACCTAGCCACCTGTTAGCAGCCTAGAACCCCCCCCACACACACACACATACACACACTGAGCTACACTTCAAACAATGGAGGTAAGTCACTATCCTTAACAACCTCGTGGTAGAAACACCTTTCTCCCCAAACATGTTCTGAGATCCAGCCCAGATTGGGTTTGGGTGCATGCACAGTAAGGCAAACTGTGTCCTCTGGATGAACGTTTGGGGAAATCGCTTATTTACTCTATGTCTGTGCATAATTGGGCATAATCAGATGCATTATAGGAAAGCACATGCACAGTAGAGACGAGCTTATATAACACAAGTCTGTTAGCAAATCAGAAAAACACTCAAACCACTTACTCCCTCTAGTAACCACCTCCTCCTCCTCGACTCCCAGACAGTAACCCTTGGGCATTCTAGCTCAAGGAGTCCGCTGCTCTCTTGCAAGGTATTCCCTCTGCTCTACCCCTTACACACACACACACACACACACACACACACACACACACACACACACACACACACACCTTTTCTGTACTTTTGCTTTACCCTTTAAGAAAATTT
>PVHP010010886.1:0-46530 GCA_004024765.1 Zapus hudsonius | reverse complement strand
GCCAGCTTCCCCTTGCCAGTGTTTGGCACACCTTCCTGCCGCTGTTTGCAGTGCTGTGGCAGAGGTGATGTCCAGCCCTCTGCTCATGCCATCGTTTTCCCTGCCAGGATGGAGTCTCCCCTCGAGTCCGTAAGCCAAATAAACCCATTCCTCTACAAGCCGCCTTTGCTTGGGTTCTTTCTGTGCAGCAACTAGAAAGTTGACTGCAACAGTGAATCTTATTAGCTAAGTTGACCAGACACTTGAGAATGAATGCTTGGCTTGATGTAACAGACTGTGATACGGTGATGGTGTCATGTGATGCATAGCAGTTAGAAGCCCTGGACTCCAGGACAGCCTCCATGGGCAGAACCCCTCAGCTTTGGTGTACAGTATCCACACGTGTCTCCGCTTGTGAGCTGGGTGTATCTGGCCTAATGAGCTAGCTAGAGGATGGTGCTCTCTATATCTAAGAGGGTATGTTACTGGAACTTACACAGGTAATCAACTACAAAGGTGGTGTGTTTCTTCCAACAAAACATCTTCAGGGTTTGACAAATATCCTGATGTAGCCTATTGCAGAGAAAGAGTTGACTAATAGGAGAAGACACACAGCCAGACCTGGGAGTGGAGGGAGGACAAGAGTGATCCATTCAGTTCTGCAAGCTTTTCCTTCCTTTGCCTGGTGTAGGAACAATAGTGCTGCAGAGAGCTAGGAGGAAGACACTGAGCCCAAGTCTGTGGGGGCTTGCTCAGATCCACACCTGCAAACACCAGCCATAGAGAGCGATGATCCCTCCTCCCTCAGTGCTGGAGTTCAAAGCCTGTGGCTCTGCCCTGGAGGCACAGAAATGCCAGGCTCAATTTGCAGGATATTCTTATGGAAAAACTTAGCTTCGTGTGCCCATTTCGTTCTTATACTGCATCACATAAACCGTTTGCATGCAAGTATCTAATGTATCTAAGCATAATCCTCCCATGTCCCACCACCCTCCATATTAGTCCCCCTTATTGTTTCCCTTCTAGTTTTGTGTCATCTGTACTTATGTCATTTTCTGCATGTGTTTAAAATCGAGGACTCACAAAGGAGAAAAACACCGCACGTTCATCATTCTGACATCAACCTAATCTGCTTCCTATGATTACCTCAAGTCTCATCCCTTTTCTTGCAAACATAACTTCATTCTCCTTTATGACTGAAAAATATCCCATTATAGCTACACACCACATATTCCTTATCCATTCCTTTACTGACAGACACCTAGGTTGCTTTCCATAACTTAGCTGTGGTGAACAATGCTTCATGAAACAGGAATCTTGGGGTCCTGTGAGTAGATGCCCAGGAGTGCTATTTCTGAGTCATATGGTAATCCTACCTCAAGTTTACTAAGGAAACACCATACTGAGGGAGGGCTTGTTCAAGCTGAGGAATATTTGCCTGCCAAATCTCTAGGCTACCAAAAAGATGCTTTGAAACGAGCCCTGGCTTCACTCCTCCACAGCGTAAGAAGCACCCCCCACACACACTTCACCAAAGGCCATTGTTTTTTTAACAGAGTGGCTAAGTCATAAAACACATTAAAAAATCACAGATCCTGGTCCAAGTTCCAAGGATTTCATGTGCTCAAGCATCAGCAGGTGCGGCTATCTCCTCGGCCCTCACAGGCAATTTCTACTCAACCCCCAGTAAGATAATATGGGCAAGTTCTTTGCCTCCATTTTTGTAACAATTAATTAGATAAATTCCAAGAAATCTGGAAAAACTATCAATTCTTCCGGTAGCTTTCAGAGAACCTGGTGTCTGAGGATGCAGAAGGAAGCAGGTCAAGTTCAGAAAGGTCTGTTCTTGTGTGCCATGAGTGAGGCCTCTCCTTTCTCTCTTCTTCTCTTGTCCTTGGAAAATGGCCAAGAACTGAAGGTAGACAGGGTGGCTTGTGAGCAGTAAAGAATAGCCCAAGTGACCCGAGCAAATATGCAATGTACAATGTCCCCTCCACGTTTCCCCCTACAATGGCAACACCTATCTTCATGTCAACAGAAATGGGGTTCTTCCCAGCTCTTTCCATACCACACTGAAGACAGCTCTCTCCCATCCGATGCTCACTCACTCTATATTTCCTGTATGGACATTGAAATTCATGAATTGATAGGCATGGTCAGCCACCTGGTTGATGTTGACTCCAGCTTGTCTGCTGCATCTGCAGAGACTTCCTTCACACAAGGTGGGCTTGCAGAAGAGGGGGTCTCTCCAGGTGAAGCTCCCAGGCTTTCTTTTATGGAGACAATAACACAGTTCTTCTTGCATCGATGGTGTGGGGATCAGCTTTTCCTGTTTGACTCCTTCTGCATGTCTGTTGGGGGAAGGATAGGGGAAGGGGTTGGCCCAAGGGAGTCCTAAGGCATTAATGCCTTCTCTTCAGTAAAATGAAACAAAGCATGATGTCATCAACAAGATGTGTGCTCACCCAGAGCAGGTGTCTTTTGAGAGGTTCCTGCCATGACATTCGTATTAAGGTGATCCAACCCTTAGACTCAGACACCCCCCCACACACACACATCTTTAAATCTTTGTCTTTGGGGGCTGGAGAGAAATCATTTGGTAATGCATGAGAACCTGAGTTTGATATCTGAACCAAAATAAAGGTGCCAAGTGTGGTGCTTGTCACCTGAGCACTGGGGAGGTAGAGACAGGAGGATCCCTAGGACTCACTGGCCAGCCAGGGTCGCCTACTTGGTGAGTGCCAGGCTAGAGAAAGACTGTGTTTCAGAAAAGATGGATGTTCCCTAAGGAATGACACCAGAGGTGTCCTCTAGCCTCTGCATGTACACACACACACACACACACACACACACACACACACACACACACATACACACATACACACACACCACACACACAAACACACGGAGTCTTTGTTGTTTAAGCCACCTGATTAGACACAGAGCTCACCCGTCTGGATAACTCATTGCTTAGTTCTGTTTGGGTTTCAGCTCTTGCCTGACTTCTTTTTACAATGTCATATAAATATTTGTTATGATTGCCACTCTTTCTAAGAAGAAAGATTATTAAAGACTTGGATGTTCCTTTCTCGTGTCTCTGTCAAAATTCCACTTTGGGCTGATGCACATTTGCTTATAAACTAGCCTCAGCTTCTGACAGGCCTGGTGCAGCCAGACAACTCGTGGGCCCTGAAAACTCTTCCCTCATCCCAGCCCCAGGTCCATCATCCCAAGAAGGTCAAATTCAACCTCTATTATGACAGATGCTCACCCACCCCACTCCACCCCTCAAAATAATAAGCTCTGTGTTTTCAAAAGGGTAGTATAGGACAAGATGACTTTTGTAAGTCATAGAATGATCTGTTTCTTATACAAGTTACAGCAACGCATACAAGCATCAGCTATTATTTTAACAGTGGAAACTTTATGTTTTAAACCCATTAGCTCTTAACTCCAGCTAATTACACATTTTGTCACCAAAGTGCCCGTAGAAACCCATTTCAATAATATTTTAAAGCCAGGCTTGGTGGCTCATGCCTTTGATCCCAGCACTCGGGAGGCAGAGGTAGGAGGATTGCCGTGAGTTCAAAGCCACCCTGAGACTACATAGTGAATTCCAGGTCAGCCTGGACTAGAGCAAGACCCTACCTCGAAAAAAAAATAATAGTTTAGTAACGTTATTTTCTTATGCACAAAGAATGATTTTAGATGTCAACCACACATGGCAAATAAAGCAAAATTTAATGTGAATACCCAGGTATCAGATGTACGTCTGGAAGAACGAACTCCCAAGGACTCAATAACAAAACAGACCCAGATCCTTTCCCGTCTCTCCCCAACCACCTGACACCAGATTTGCAATAAACTCAAGTTGGTACTTGTACTCATCAAAATGAGGATGCCAGGGCCCAGCATGTGGATAAGGAGCTACTGACCCCCCAACTAGTCACTGGCCACCCTGGTCTTGGCCCGTGGAGAGGGTAAGTGCTATGCTGGGAAGAGTGACAAATTGGTCCTAGGTAGCACTCTGCATTGCTATAACCGAAAGCCTGGAATTCTATGACTGTGTGTTCTCCTGATTCATTAAGCAAAGACCAAGATAAATCTGAAGTTGCCCTTTTGAAGATACTAATAATTCCAAAATCAAGCACAAATGTTAAACCAGTAAGACCCCAGCGTGCCTGGTTCACTTCTCAGTTTTGCTGGGCCTCAGTTTCTCACCGTTGTCTAAACTGATCTTAGGCACCGTCTGTCATTCACACTCTTGCCATCACCTGGATGGAGTCTTCCATTTTACCTTCTGGCAAACCTCTGGGGTGGTTGGTGACTCTCAAGTGCCATTCTTCTTCCTTTGTCTTCCATCCAGCTCCAAATTATGATGTGCCAACAGAGGATGTCACACTGTGGCCACATGTCGGTCATGTTAGGCACTGGTGTCTGGGGGCTGTCCACAGAGGACTTAGCAGCTTACATGTGTAAGTCATTATTCTGTTTTACAAAAGTTCCAAAATACATTTAACTAGAGCAGCCTACCCCACAGCATAAATGCAGATTTCTTCATCGTTCCCTGAAAGTCCATGCTGGGTCCTAGGAATGGAACTGGATCCTGCCCAGGGACCAGTGAGATGCCAAAGCTGTCAGTGTCATTCCCAGACATTCCATGATATTTTAGCTGAAATTAGAATCAAATAGTCTCCACAGTTGGAGCTACTGACTATAGCTAAAGTTAGGTGCCTGGTGCTCACCCGGGAGAGGTGAAAGGGTGTGTGTGCTTGCACGTTTGTGTGGAGACAATCCATGCACATGGGTCACAGTTAGGAAAGGTGCAAGAATGCTTTTCAAAAGATATAACATGGAGAGTCTGCTTTTACCTGCCTATTTAAGATAAACTTGGACTTAAAATCCACACGAAACTTTCAGGCAATCCACCTATTGTACAACAGTCACTCTTTATCCTTGGTTTTTCTTTCTGAGGTTTTAATGGAGGTCCAAAAACATTAAATAAAAACTCCTAGAAATAACTCATGTTTTCAATAACTTTTACTACAGTATATTGTTATAATGCTCTCCTTTATTACTAGTTATTGTAACTGAGCTCTTAATTATAAGTTCTACTGTATGTTAAAAATATGATATATCTAGGGTTCAGGAATCTCTGAGGTTTCAGGCAACAAATGGGATCTTGGAATACATTCCCTACGGATACTATACTGCTACATGCGCTCCACTACATAGCCTTCACTTCCAGAAGCAACGACTCTTGCCAGCATTCCTGTGTCTTTCCAGAGATGTCATCCATTTGCCTGACTGTAAATACTGTAAAGAGTGCCTTTCTACAGCGCACTATTCAACTGTTGGCCACTTGACAGCTGATGTAAGTTCGGGGGTCAGCTCTGTGAAGGCTGGCATCCCATCTTCACGGGAGCATCAAGTTGCAGGGTCAAGGAGGGCCCTGGCTCATCTGTGTGACCACATGGGGGTTAGGATGTTCTGCAGGGACTGAACCAGTCTTGAAGCTGGGCACCGACCTGCAGCCTTGTCCCTGTTCCCTCGATGGACTGCCTCTCCCCTGCAGCCTTGCCCCAGGAGAGGAGAATCAGTGTGGAACAGAAGGTGAGCTTGGGGTCATTCTTCACTGGAGCTGGATGGAAGCAGACATCTTCGGTGTGTGGCCAGCAGCCAAGGCTAGGCTCCTTTGGGTGTCAGGAGCAGAAAGCAGAAGGTGTGTGGGGTGCTGCAGGACAGGACCAACAGGATGAACATGGGGAACAGAGAAAACTGGGCAGTGAAAAGACCAAAGTTCAGGGGATAATCTAGGAAGGCATTCACTGAGTTCTCTGACTCCCAAACAACAGTATACCTGGAAACAGAATCTAAAACCCCAGTACATTATCCGCCATAATTGAGATTTCACTTTTACCTTTTTTATTATAACCTTCTTTTGAAACTAGGAAATTTCAGACACAAGTAAATCAATAAGGCCATTTGTTGGTCTGCCCAAACGCGGCATGAAATAGAGAGATAGCAATCATCATCTTTATCCCTACCACTGAGATACAATAAAACCACCATGAGGCTGCCAGAAGCCCTGAAATAAAAATCTGAGATTCTCAGCCCCTGGTGCTTGTCCAGATCACCTGTGGAGCTTTGAAGTATTATCTGTATTTGGAGAAAGTAATATAAAGACATAGCTAAAGCAAAATGTACCCAATCGTGAGCAGGAAAACCCCTCTCTCCATAGCCTTCTCTCCCAGAAGCAACGACCTTTGCCAGCATTCCTGCATCTTTCCAGAGATGTCATCCTTTTGTTCAACCTACATTTACATGTGCGTTGTTTTTGTTTTTTTCTTTTTTACGGATATCTTAATTATCCGTAATTAGATACATTGTATGAGCAAATCATATGATGGTGCCCCATTTCCATCCTCCCTATCCCCAATCCCCTGGGTGTCCTCCTCTTTGGGCATACTGGATCCATGGAGTACAAGAGGTTGACATTTCCCACCCTCAACTCTGTGTGTTGTTGCTGAGGGGGACGATGTCTCTGGTTATTCTCCCCACCATGGCTCTTATGTTCTTTCTGCCCCTGTTCTTTCTTCCACTGAGTTCCCTGAGTCATGGTGGGTGAGTTTTAAGTCTGCTTTTTTGTTGAGATCTTAAGTGTCTCTGGACTTCTGCTTTGGATTGTGTTGGATGTCATTGGTGTCTGTTTCATTGGCCTATCCTGGGTTATCTGACTTGCTGTGGTGATAGATCTCTTATTTATCATGTCACTTTCTCATAACTTTCATTTGGGACCTACATGATAGGCCAGGGGTGGTTCATCTCCAGCCAGGATGTCAGCCATCATCCCATGGCTTATTGGTGGAATTGGGTTGACCACAGCTCTCTCACTGCCTTCTGAAAAACACAAACAGAATCTCCATCTGAGAGTGAGATCAGTATAAGCTAAATGAGATACATATTGCTAACTTGGAAAGATTCTATTGGGTGTAGCCTCTCTCTAAGTCTATGGTAGTGGGACTTTCCCCTTGGAGCCCAGGTTTTTGGTCCCCATAAGATTCTGTGCAACATTTTAAGTACATATTTGTTTCTGGAACATAACTATCGGATGTAGTAGCATACACCTCTAATCCTAGTGCTTGATAGATGGAAAGCAGGAGACTCAGAAGTTTAAGGTCATCCTTAGCTGCATAATGAGTTCAAGCCAGCCTGGGCTACATGAAATCCTATCACCAACAAAACCCAACACAACCCAAAGCAGAAGTCCAGAGATACTTAAGATCTCAACAATAAAGCAGATTTAAAAAGTCACCTACCATGCGTGACTCAGGGAACTGAGCAGAAAGATTGTAAGAGTCATGGTGGGGGAGAATAACCAGAGAAATTGCCTCCCTCAGCAATGACACACAAAGGGGGAAACCTGACGACCTCTTGTACTATTCATAAGCCCCTACCCCATGGACAGATCCAGTATGCGCACCAAGGAGGACCCCCAGTGGGTTGAGGACAGAGAGGAGGGAAATGGGGGTACCATCACAAGATTTTCTCATGCAGTGTATCTAATTATTGATGTTAAAGATATTTTTAAAACCCACAAAACTATACCTACTATAAAAAAATCTTTTATTTGTTTGAGAACAAGAGGGAGGGAGAAAATTTGGGTGTTCCGGGGCCTCCTGCAATGCAAACAAACTCCAGATGCATGTGCCACTTTGTGCCCCTGGCTTTATGTGAATATTGGGGAATCAAACCCGGGTCATCAGGCTTTGTAAGCAAGCACCTTTAACTTCTGAGCCATGTTTTTTGGTGGTTTTTTTTTTTCACTAGCCTTATACTAACTTTTCATTTTGTTGTTGTTGATTTTTTTATTTTGTTTTGTTTTATTTGTTTTTGTTTTTTTTTTTTTTGAGGTAGGGTCTTGCTCTATCCTAGGCTTACCTAAAATTCACTATGTAGTCTCAGGGTGGCCTTGAACTCATGACAACCCTCCTACCTTTGCCTCCTGAGTGCTTGGGATTAAAAGTGTGTGCCACCACGCCTAGCTCCACTCACTTTTAAAAACAGTGTTTTTCACTTAAGAATGTAGCTTAGAAAATTTTTAAATAATAATTTTCTATAACAGTATTTGGTTTTTCACTTTTTAGCAATAAGGGCCAGTGTTTCCATTAAGCCTCCAAATCTTAGATATATTTTTCTTATTCATTCATTTTCATTTGACACTCTATCTTTGCTTTACTTTGCAGTGCTTATTTTTGTTTGTTTGAAATTTTACAGGTTTGGTAGACTGATAGTGTCATGGTGTGTCTTGAACTTGTATCTCTGCTGCTTAGGCAGAACCTCTTTTTTAAAAAAATATTTTATTTATTCATTTTCAAGCAGAGATACAGAGAGAGAGAGAGAGAACACCAGGGCCACTACCTTGTGGGTCTGGCTTATGTGGGAACTGAACCTGGGGCCTTAGGCACTGTAGGCAAGTGCCTTAACCGCTGAGCCAACTCTCCAGCCCAGCAGAACCTCTTCTTCACCATCAGAAACTCTATCCAATTCAGATTCTTAGATTTTATACTTCCCTACTTTGCCTCCTTCATGGCCAGGTTTTGATTGACTCTGCTACCATTCCTATTGCATATTGGATTGATCTTTATGCCCTGAACTAATATATTTATGGTTTCCTGACTTGATGTTTTTTTTGAAACATGCCTAATTCCTCCCGCTCTATAAGGGAATCAACTTAGCTCTTTCTCACTACCTTCAGTCTTCTCTTCCTCTGCCAATGAGCATTTTGTTAGTTGCATTATTATTTTAACATTACCATGGGTTTTCCCTTCTTGTTAATTTCTGAAACCATGGTTTCCATGACTATTTTGTCCTTATCACTACCCCTCCACGCTTCCCTTAGGCAGCTGAGGTCTTCCTAACGCCTTCCAAAGAGGCTCTTGGAGAATTCCACCGGCTGGGTGCTTTCACCTTCAAGAACTATCTCTCTGGCATCTTGTTGCTTGGCGCCCATGTGGCTGGCACACTGTCGTGTCTCACTTTCTGTTTCTAAGCACGGTACATCATTTCCTGTTGTCTTCATCACTGAATGTTTCTGGAAAGAAGTCCAAAGCCTGGTGATTTCCATTTCTCAGTGTGCTCTTTAAACTTTCGATGTCTGAAAAATTATTTCCTTTCTTTGAAATCCAATGACTACTTTACGACGTGTGTATCCTGTCCATGGATTCCCTTCTCCATCCAATCTGCTGCTTCCCTGTCAATGTTGGGAACTGAGCTTGATCTGAATTTTTTTTCTTAAATAACATGCTCATTTTTTTCTGCCTTCTCCAAAGACACAAATTATGTATTTGTTGAGTCCTCCATATCTGTCATTTCCTTTTTTTTTTAATTTGAGAGGGAGAGAGAGAATGTGTGTGTGTGTGTGTGTGTGTGTGCATGTGTATGTGTGTGTGTGCACGTGTGTGTGGAGGCAAGATGACAATGTCTGGGGTCTTTCCTCATGCATACCTCCCACCTTTTTTGGGGGGGTCAGGCCTAGAGATCACCTAATTAGGCTAGACTGCAAGGCCAGCCTTCTCTAGGGATCCACCTGCCTCCCCTCCCCATGTCCACAGTGGCAGCACTCATTTACAGCTTCACTAACAGCGCTAGAGGGTTTTCTTTTCCCACATCCTTACCAACACTTATTTTTCGTATTCCTGGTATTCGCATTGCTGACAAGGATGAGATGAGACAGAATCTCAGAGTAGTTTTTGATTTGCATGACCCTGATGGTCAAAGATGATCAACTTTGTTTTTCATGTTTTTGTCAGATTCTTTCATTTGTACTTCTTTCTCCTGGTTAGATTTTCATCAGTGTCTTTCCTCCTTTTTAGATTTCTCTCTACCGTCCCTTTTGCTTTTATCTCCCAAGTCATAGATTCGCTGAATCTATGAATAGAATTTCCTCATGAATGGGTCACAGCAAGTCATGAAAGAATCGAGGCTGTCCAGGGAGAATGGCAGCATGCTACTGAGTCTCTCAGCATCAGAGTAAGGCTCTGCTTCGGTGCTCCAAGGAGTCAGTGCCTCCATCACTACATAGCAGAGATTGGAAGCCACAGCATGTCCTCCTCTCAGCCACCTGGAAGGAATGCCTCATGCCAAATTGTAGCCCTGAACATTCTCTCCTTCCTTCCTGCTTCCCCCAGGCCTTCTGTGTTATGTCACACACTAACCAGAGTCCCTTGTAACCAGAGCCACATCTTCACTTTGTTTTTCTACAGGATGTGCCCTAAGATGGAGGAGGTCATGCCAACTCTGGGCCTGAGCACCCTCTCTCACCAATACCCTCGCCTGTCTCACATCTGCTGCCTAGAACAAGAGCCTACCCTCCACAAATAGGGCCTGGGTATATAAGTGTTTCTCTAATTCCATCAAAAATCTTTTTTAAAAAAGTTCTGAGCCAGAGAGATGGCTCAGAGGTTAAGGCACTTGTCTGCAAATTCTAACAAGCCCCATGCACAAGGTGGCCAGCTGTGACAGGTGTACTGTAGCACCGAGTCAGAGGATCCACACAGGAAGAAACCACATGACTAGTGTGTTATCACAAGACACAGCCTCAATGATGGCTATCCTCAGTTGTCAACTTGAAAGGATTTAGAATCACCATGGAAACAAACCTCTGGGCATGTCTATGAGGAAGTTTCTAGATGATGTTAACTGAGGTAGGAAGACTTACCTTAACTGTGGGTGATGTCATTTCATGGGCTGGGGTTCTAGACTGAATGAAAAGGAGAGAGGACTGGCTGAGCCCAAGCATTCACCTCTCTGCTTCCTGACTGTGGACTGAATGTGATCAGCTGCCTCAAGCTCCTGCCGCCATGTCTTCCCCATCACAATGGACTGTAACCTCCAACTGTTGGCCAAAATAAACTCTTCCTTTCTAAAGTTGTTTTTGTCAAGTAGTTTATCATAGCAACAAGATAAGTAACTAACACAGCCCCTCCCCCAGGGCAGAAACAGCTGCTCGTACCTGGAGAGGCAGCTCCCACTCACCATCACATTGTTCCCTTGTTTTCTTTCAATTTTGAAAATTTTCAAATGTACAGGAAACTCCTAAGAATACGATAGTGCACGTGATGGCTCTGCCATTGAGATGCCCCATGGCTGACATCTGCCACCTGCATCTCACTTTGTGCCTTAGACACCTCTCTGATCCCCTCTTCTTTTTACTCTTAATCTCTCCCTCCATCGTTCCTGCCCCATTTCCTCCTTCTTTTCCTCCATTTGAGATTTATTCCTAAGTGTCAAGACATATTACCCCCAAGTATTTGAACATGTATCTCCTGAGAATGAGGACACTTCTCCACATGGATTTGAAACACACCTGGTCCCCAGTGCTGACTTGCTCGGCATCTATTTACAAGGAACTGGGAGCAGAGACTCCAGATCTTTAAGCCAGAAGCAAAGAACTATGGGGTTCAGGACCTGAGGGCCCAGGCTGGTGAGAGGGAAAGAAAGGCTGTAACAGGGTTTTCAGATGGAGGATCCTGGAAGGAAACAGGAGTGTCAAGCCAGTCACTACCTCAGGCACCTCACCCCATGAGAGAGCTTAGCCTGGTCAGCCCTACAACAGCATATGGAATTGCCTCTGTGGTGCTCAGAAGGCAGAATTTTGTGTTTTTTAAATGCCATAAACCTGAAGTATATCCAGAAAAGATGTTTGGACCTCTTCCCTGCCTACCGCCCCCATGCCTCTGGCCATGGCTGCCTGACCAATGGAAAAAGCAAGTACCATCTGCCCCAGTGCCCAGTCCTGGGGAGGATGGAGCCTTGGGAGGGGAAATCTGCCTTTAGCTCCCTGAGTCTTGTTCCAACCCCCTCCTTCTGCCTTCTGCCGTCCTTGGGGACAAGATGCTGAACAGCTGCTGCCTGTCAAGATACGGAGGCCCCCGTCTGTGCTTGGCCAATGGCCCACCTTGTAGCTCATATCAAGGGAAGTCGTTTTTCCTTCCCTACAGGTACATATCCAGAGATCAGCTGCCTCAGAATTGTCCACGTGAAGTCCATGATTTGGGAATATATTATTCACCACATTTGACAGAAGGGCATTTCATGGCCCAGCGTGCTGAGGAGTCATGTGGACCAAGCGTGGTTATGCAATGGTGTGTCCATAGGGAGGGACAGGGCACCAAGCAGATGCAGCCATTCTGACTTCTGCCTCTTGAATTGGAAGTTGGCTATTGAATTTTTTAGTCTCGTAAGGAAAGCTGTTTTTCCACTCCACTTAACTAGATGTTTATTGGGGGTTTGGTGACTGTTTAAACTGGACCTGTGATATAAACCCACCTTGAATGACAACTGACTGAAAACTCGGCACTGTCCTTTCTCCTCTGTTTTTATGTAGAAAGGTTCCAGTCAAAACAAAGCAAGGTGGGGGTCACGGGCTTCACCAGGAGGAGACATGAGATTCCTGTAACAGAAGCTTCAGAGAATGAAAGATCCAATCCTCACTTTCCCAAAGCTCTGGGCAAAAGCAAGCTACATCCCTCTCTCTGCAGCACTTAGCGGAGGCTGACCAGAATGGAGGAAGTACAGAGGAGGTGTAGCAACAAGGGAAAGACAAAAAGATACGAGAGAGATAAAAAAAGAAAGGAAAAATTACAATCATTTCTTTAGTCTATTTCATTATGACAAGATCATATAATTTCTATTATTTCTTTTGTTAGACGTGTGTTAGATCTTCCGCCATGCAGACAACCTTGTGATATACTCTGCAGGCACTTGGAAAGAAAATGTATCCTGCTGTGGTTGGGTGAGCACTGTGTAAACCCTGACTAGGTCCTGCCGGTTGATTGGTTGCCTGAGTTTCTCTGTATCCTTTGGGAGACTGTGTCTAGAGGTCCTTGTGATGGTTAGGAGAGAGATACTGATGCTTTCAACCACACTTGGGGCTTTTCTCAGTTCAGTGGCAGCAGTTTTCATTCAGATGCTTTACATCTCTCTTGGCTGATGGTCCACATCTAGGGTGGCCATGTTGTCTTAGTTAATCAAGCCTTCGATTTTTATGTTATGCTTCTCGTCTTCATACTTTTATTTGCGCCCTGAGGTCTAATTCGTGATAGCGGATATATGCCTGCTTTGTTTTGTTACTATTCCTAGGAAACATAATTTTCCATTCTTTAAACCTACCTACCTGTGATATTTAAATGAGCCTCTTTCATTGTTATTTTTATTGTTAATAATTAGAAACACTGCATTACAAGTCTTGTGTTGGCATCCCCATTTTCCTCCTCCCTGCCCCCGACCCACTGAGGGCCCTCCTTAGCTGGAACAGTCCATGTGCTGGGAGGTTATGAATTGTATAAACCGTAGCCAGCTGTTTTGTGTTGTTGTTGAGGGGGCCAATGGCTCTGGATATTCTCCCCCACCATGGCTCTTACAATCTTTTTGATCCCTTCTGGAAAGTTCCCTGAGCCATGGTGGTTGAGTTTTAAGTCTGCTTTACTTTTGTGCTCTTAAGTGTTTCTGGGTTTTTGCTTTGAACTATTTTGGGTATCCTAAGTGTCTGTCTCCAGTGCCCTTTCATGGGTTGTCTGACTTGCTGTGGAGGCAGCACTCTTGCTCATCTCGCCACTTCCTCAATGGTTTTGATTGGGCCCTAGATGATAAGTTAGGGGTGGTTCATCTCCTGCCTGGATGTCAACCATCATCTCAGGTCCTGTTGGCGTAACTGTTCACAGTTCTCACTGACTTCTGAATAATACAAACAGAATCTCTAATGGAGACTTTAAATGAAACAAACAGCAAAGTTTGAATGATACAAATTAATTTGCCAGTATTCTGAGTGTGGCCTCTCTGTAGGCCCATGGTTAGTGGGGACTTACCCTTGGAGTCCAGTTTCTAGGCCTCCATAAAAGTTTGCCTTGGATCCCAGTTCCAGCTATGGGTTCCTTGCCACTGAGAAGATCTGTTAGCCAAGCAGCAAGCCATTGATTACCCACCTAGGTGAAGTGCCACTATTGCGTGGATGAGCATTTCTTGCCTTGCTGGTCCCTTCCATATAGCAGTGTCCTCACCATTCTCCCAGTATCCCAGGAAGTACAACATTCACTTAACCAATGAGATCTCATTAAGCTAAAACGCTTCTGTACAGACAAGCATACTATAATTAGAGCCAGCAGATCACCATCAGACTGTGAGAAAATCTTTGTCAGCTATCCATGGACAGAGGTCTAATATCTAGAACTTACAAAAACTCAAAAAAAATAAGTAATATAAAAACAAACACCCCACTCAAAAAAAATAGGGCAGTGAACTCAACAGGGAATTCACAGAGGAGGAAACACAAACGACCAATTCCCATTTAAGAAAATGTTCATCGTCCTTAGTCATCAGGGAAATGAAAATCAAAACAACAATGAGATTCCACCTCACTCCAAACAGAATGGTGATCATCAAAAAAAAAATCCACCAAAAATAGATGTGGGTGAGGATGTGGGAAAAAAGGAACCCTCATTCACTGTTGGTGGGAATGCAAACTTGTACAACCACTATGGAAAGCAGTGTGGAGGCTCCTGAAAAAGATGCATACCAATGGACCCAGATATTCCTCTCCTGGGCATCTACCTTCAAGACTCCTCACTTCAGCACAGAGACATTTACTCAACCATATTTATAGCAACTCAATTCCTAATAGCTAAGAATTAGAATCAACCCAAATGCCCATTACTGGATGAATGGACATCAAAGTTGTGGTACATATACACCATGGAATTCTACTCAGCAGTAAGGAAAAATGACATATGAAACTAAAAGAAAAGTGGACAGTCTTGGAAGAGATCATACTCAGCAAACACACAAGAACAGAGAGATAAATGAGTTTATTTTAAACTGAGTTTGGGGGACTTGAGAAATGATTCAGTAGTTAAGATGCTTGCCTGCAAAGCCTAATGACCCTGGTTTGATTCCTCAGTACCTACATGAAGCCAGATGCACAAAGTGGCACATCATCTGGAGTTTGCAACAGCTAGTGGCCCTGGTACACCCATTCTCTCTCTCTCTCTCTCTCTCTCTCTCTCTCTCTCTCTCTCTCTCTCTCTCTCTCTCTCCTCTTTTCTCTCTCCTCTCTGCTTGAAAATAAATAAATAAAAATATAAACTGAGTTTTATTTTCAACATAAAGTTGGATTTTCTATGCACTTGTTCATCTCTGCCTTTAAATTGATGTATCTAAATCATTTATAGTTAATATAATTATTAGCATATTAAGGCATAGAGCCAGCAGCTCACACCACGGTACCTAGGAAGCAGAGGAAAGAATGCTTGCACTGCACTGAGTGATTTCTCTTTTTCTTCTTTTAATCTATCCAGTCCTCAAGCCGACAGGATGGTGGTCCACATTCAGAAAAGCTCTCCACTAGCTTAGTTATTCCTCTCTGGTGATGTCCTCACAGATACCCGGAAATGAACTTTACTATGTCCTAGGTATCTCTCAGTCCAATCAAGTTGACAATCAAGGTTCACAATGATACTGGTACAGAATTTCAGTTAGCCTCTCTCTCTCATTCCTTTGAATACTTATTCAGCCCCACCCTCTTTCTCCCCTCCTACTGACACTTAATGTCACAAACATTAGCTCATGTGTTATAACACCACATGTGCCTGAGGCTCTGATAAATTCTATAAATCTATTTTCTCTTGTTCAGATCAGATAGACTCTGTTGCTCTACCATTGAGTTCCTTGTTCCTTTCCTGTGTCTTCTTCTCCATCAAGTTTATTTTATTTTAGTTATTATAATTTTTGTTCTAAAATCTACATATTAGTTCTTCTCTATACCCTCTAGTTCTCTCAGGAGATTTATTGTTGTTGTAGTTACTTTCACATTGCTGGGACAAACACCCAACCAGAGGAGCTTATGGGAGGAAAAGGCTTATTTCAGGCTTACAGATTCCAGGGGAAGCTTCATTATGGTGGAAGACTCTGGATCACTTCATTACATATCCATAACAGAGAGACAACAGCAAGCAGGAGCTGACTCTGAACACATACCTTAGGGCTAGGCTCCGGATCCACCCCAGTGACACACCTCCTCTGCCTACTAAAGACTTAAGTAGAAAGCTTAATCTTAATCAAAACTACAGGAGGTCATGAAGGACAATTAAAATCAAACCACTACAATTACCTGTGCTGAGGCTTTTTGAGTTGTTTTGATCATGTCCAAAACTGCCTTGACTATGGTGACATGCGTGAAAATTCTTTCTGTATGATTCTAAACTCTGTATCATGGCAGTGTTGACATTTGTCTTTGCTCATTCCATTTGCACATGTTATTTCTTAGTGAAAAAGGTGATTCTAGGTGTTGCATTATAACACACTGGATTTTACTTAAATATTGTGTTATCCACTGCAGCCTTCTTTGAAACCACTCTGGAGGTTAAGGTATCAATCTCAGATGACAACACGGTGGGGCAAAAGATCCTTGTCACTGCTGGTAGGAAAGAGAGGTGAGGTTCTCCACTGGGCCTCCAGAGATACCCTGCTGACTGAGATGGGGAATCCCTGATTCTTTAGGGAAGTGGCCCTGCTAGGGCTCCTCCTCTAACACCACCAGATCAGAATGGTATCCATGTGGTTCGGGGGAGTCTCATCACCCTTCTGCAAGCAGTAAAATCCTGAATCCACACTCTGTCTTCTCAGATATAGAGACTGGAAGAAGATCAGGGGTATCGCCTCATGCCTAATATGGGTCAAGGTCTAAGCTCTTCGCCTGTGATGGTTAATATGGTCAACTTGACAAGACCTAGAATAAATAGCCTAGATTACCTCTGGTCATGACTGTGAGGAATTTCCTAGATTAATTTAATCAAAGTAGGAGGACCCACCCTAATTCTGAATGGTGACTTTCCGTGCCTTTGATCTCATGTGCAATAAAAAAGAGGATTCTGCCTGAGCATTAGTATTCATCTATTTCTGCTCCTTAACAGTGGCCACAATGTGACCAGCTACCTCTTGCCACCATGCCTTTGTCTCCTGGGATGATGAGCCAAAATAAACCCTTCCTCACATCGCTTTTGTCAAGATATTCTGTCACAGCAATAAGAAAAACAACCAATGTATCATCTAACTTTGGCTTTCTGTGCGGGGTCACCATCTTTTGTTCCCTTGGCTGGAGTAGAGAGGTTATTAGAAAAACGCCCCATGTTATGCTGAGTTTCCACTTTCTTGGTCCTTTGGCTGCAGAGAGCAGGCTTTTCTGCATCTGCTGACATTTCTGAGTTGCTGCTCTTCCAGTATCCAATCTCAGTACATGAAGCAAAGAGAAAGCCTAGACAGTTCACTCTCATGCTGCCCTTGGTCTCTGGTCTGACTTCTTCTTTTCACCTTTCAGAGACTTTTTATGTTCACTTAATGTACCCTGCCCAGAGGTTTAAAAATTGTACTTAATGTGAAGAATAAGGGAAAAAAATCTCTCTTCTATTTTTCTCAAAAGCTTATATCTAGAAATTAATTATAAAGGAATGAGAAGATTGTACAGTGGTTAAAGGCTCTTGCCTGCAAAGCCTGAAAGCAAGGGTAAATTCCCCAGTACCCATGTAAAGCCAGATACACAAAGTGGTGCATATGTCTGGAGTTCGTTTGCAGTGGTAGGAGGAGAGGATGGATAGTAGTGAAGGGATACCCAGGGAGGATATTGAAGATCAGCTCAAACTGAAAAAATAGGAGTTACCACTGCAGGTGAGGAGAGCAGGAATGGAGGGATGGAGGAGTGCAATGAGCTCAGGAAACACAGGAACTGGTTTGTCTGGAGCATTGTATGGAAGTAAGAAGGGTCAGGGATGCAACAGGAGAGGTAGCCAGGGCTCAAGATGAAGAGTAGAGACCAGGACTTAAAGCAAAGAGATGGATGAAAGCAAGGGTTTACAATGAACAAGTGGGTAGAGGGTTAGGGCTTAAAGCAAACAACCCTGATTCACCAAAGGGTAAAGGGCGAAGCTAGTCATGTCGTATTGGGATACTCAATGTGCCCAAATTTGAATCCTGGTAAAATAGGAAATAGAAAGGGAAAGGAATGGTGGGAGACCTGCTCCCTCCTTTCCTCGTGGTGAACACTGAGTGCTCCTCAAAGCACATGATGCCTAGTTGAAGACAGAAGGGAGAGGCATTGGTCATTGCACGTTTTGAGATTCTTGGAGGATTGCCTCTAAGGCAGGAGAAGAGCCCTCAGAGAGATGCTGGCCTGGGGGAGAGGCTGGAGACTGAGAAGAGTGAAGCCAAGACAAAATTCCAGGCAGCTTCTGAGATCAGCACTGGCAGTCACGGCCTGAGATGCTAGAGAGCAAATGCAGAGCAGGTGCACATCGAGACCAGCAGCCCTCACCTGGGAAAAGGACAGTACTGGTTCATAGGACACTCAGAGGCCCAGGGGTCCCCAGTGCCTCTGCAGTATGGCTTGGTGCCCTTTTAAAAGGAAACAGCTTGATGGGATTTGGGTGGCAATGTTCACCCTATGCTTTAAACTTACAGGAGTCTAAGAAAGTAGGAATGAGTCACTGGTCAATATTCCAAGAAACCATCTACATTGGGGAATTCATGAAATGGTGCCTGGATATTGATGCCAGGAGTGAGTTTTATCAAGGGGGAGGATACACACATGCAGAATGAGGTTTGACAGAGACATTGGCAGGCATGCAATCCAGCTGTTTCTGTCTCACACCCCCACAAACCATTTCTCTCCGCAAAAGTTCATGTGCTCCACACACTCCAAGAAAGTGCCTGAACCAAGGCTCCAAGCCGCCCCTCCCCCAAAGCTCACACCAACACTCAGCATTTAAGACTGCTAGCAGATGCATGACTTTGAAATAGATCGTTTGCCTTGTTGAACTATCCCATCCCTCCATGGGGCACGGTCTTCCCTCATCTGGTCAACAGGGCCACAGAGACAGCCTTAGAGGGAACCAAGCAAGGTGACTATATGTCACAGACCTTAGAAAGGGTTCTGGGCAGAGCAGGACGGCTCTGTCACCAAAAGCCTCCTCTACAGCCTGTCTAGTAAGAGCTGCACCTCTGCCTTCAAACACCACATGTTTTCTTTCCAAATCATGAAAATGTCAAATCACCTATGGGGGGGGGGGCTTTGGATTAAATTTCCTGGGGCTGGGATTTATTGGTTAGGTTTATAAAGCACTTGCTGTGAAGACACAAGTACCCAAGTTCAGAACCTCAGTGCCCACATGAAAAGCCAGCCACTTTGACAGGCACTTCTAATTGAGCCATGCCCACAGTTGAGAAAGGAGCTGAAGTCAGGAGAATTCGGCAAACATGGCCAGCTAGCCTGATGAAAAAAGTAGCTATGAACAATGTGAGATCCTGCCTCAAAGCAGGTGGAGGCAAGGATCGACCCCTGAAAGTTGTCCTCTGACCTCCCTACACATGGGCCATGGTATGTGTGCACCTGCACCCACACATAGCAAACATACACACCAAGAAATTAAATTATGGGTGGAGTGGGGTGGGAGACATAAATGTCATAGCATGTGGAGGGCAGAGGGTAACCTCAGATTTCAGTCTTCACCTTTCACCTTGCTTTGAGGCAGGATCTCTCAGTGTTTACTCTGCATTCACCAGCTGGCCTAAAAACTTCTGGAAATTCTCCTGTCCCCACCTCCCATCATGCTGTAATCCCAGGTGCACTGGGATCACAGACTCCCACTATGGTATCTAGCATTTTACGTGGGTGCTGGGGATCCGAACTCGGGTACTCATGCTTGTATGAGCACTTTATCCACTGAGCTATCTCTCTGGCCCTTATTTCTAAACAGGTATATAAAAATGCAAAATCTAAGGAACCATGGAATTTTTCAATATGTATAGACATTGAGTAACATTAACGTCAGGAAATCAAATCTTTTTTCCCAAACATCAATCACTTTAGAGAGAAAAAAACTTTCAAAATCCTTCTTTTCTGCTTTTGAAATGCTTAGTACTTTATCATTATTGATACTCACCTTGTAACTCAATAGTATGTCAGAACTCATGTCAGAACTCCATAAGCACATCAGGGGTTGTTAGCAGTGAATGGAAACCAGCTTTCCATTCTGATGGCAAGCACGCCATTCTTCAAGTCCTTACGTCTCTTGGCTTCCAAGAAAGAATGGTGTCCCATATCACCAGCTACCTCCCTTGGCTCATGGGGTTATCAAGAAGTTTCCCCCAGGCTTCTGCCTCAATCCCCTTCTCACTGAGCCTGGCCTCCTGTCCTTGGAGCTCACATTCTCCTTTTCTATGTCACCCCTCCATCCTCCTTCCACTGACTGTTCCTCATACATTAGTTCCTTACTGTGGTGGTTTAGGTGTAACATGCTGTCATAGTCAGCCACATACTGCTGGGATGAATCTACAAACCAGGCACAGTTTATGGGAGAAAATGATTTATTTGTAGCTATAGGTACAGGGGAAGTTCCAGAATTCAAAAGAGGCTTCTCCCCTTTCACAGGTCCAAGCAGAGAGAAAAACCCATCACCTACACCACACACACAATAGCAAACAGACAGGAGGGCAAAGGAGAGAATCTCTTCTCTTTATATAGGCTTAGGGTGGGGTCTTGTAGCCCTAATCCAGACTTAATGGCTTCCTGAGTCTCTGGAATTTCCTTTCTGCACTGCCTACACAGGAAGGCAGCCTCTCAGTAGGGGGCAGGATGTAAAAAAGCTCAAAGAGGCTACCTTCCTGTAAACATCCTCAGAGACCCACCCAAGAGTTACTAAAAAGGTCAAGTTGACAACAAAACCTAACCATCACACATGCCCTCCATAGTATCATGTGTTTGAATGCTTAATCCCTAGTGGGCAGTGCTGTTCAGGAAGGTTGTGAAGCCTTTAGGAGCCTTGCTGAATAAATGTGTCCCTGGGGGCTGGCTTTGAGATTCAATAGCCCAGCCTGGTTTGTTACACTCAACATCCTTTATGCTGATGTGAAGGGGTGACACCTGGCTGTCTGCTCCTTTACCCACCACAATAAACATCCACTTGAAACTGTAAAATGAAATAAACCTTTTCCTCCTATAAGCTGTTTCTTGCCAGGTATTTTGTCTCAGCAACAAGAAATTAATACCTCCGCCTTTAGTCATAGTTTTATTATCTGGAATATTCTTATCATTTCCCTTCCCTACCATCCTTCCTCCTTTTTATGAGAGATCAAAGCAGGTCCACCTAAGAACACAGCCCTGATTTTGTGAGAACTTTGTTCTCAGCTGTTTCTTTTCTTTCTCCCCCTCCTCTTCTTTCCCTCTGCCTCTCTTTCCTTCAGGCCACTTCTCAGCCTTGAGTTTGATAGTTATTGATGGTTCCATCTCAACTTCTTGACTCAGTGAGATGCCCTGTGAAGGTGGGTGTACAACCTCTGTCCCTGTGCTCACACCTGTTCCATATGACTTACACCTTTGCAAACCAGTTCCGGCTTCCACAGCAAATATCTCTAAGAGGACCTCAGACTCCGATTCCCACCATTGTTCTCAAGTCAAGCAGCCAGACCCTCTCACAATCTCTTAGAGCACAGTGACACCATTATGCACACTGGTGCAAAAAGAAGGCTCCTTGGATTTGATCGCCAGCTCTATTCTGTCCCAGCTGTGTGGTCTGAGGCATTTTGCTGAACCAATCTCCTTTAATGAGGAGGTAATTGTATGGAAACCTTGTGAGAACTACATGAGATGCAGTGTGTTGTAGTCAACCTTTCTCTCATTGCTGCAACAAAAAGAACCCAAACAAAAGCTGCTTGTGGAGGAATGGGTTTATTTGGCTTATGGACTCGAGAAGAGATGCCATCATGCCAGGGAAAACGATGGCATGAGCAGAGGAGTGGACATCACCTCCACCACAGCACTTCAAACACTGACAGGAAGGTGTGCCAAACACTGGCAAGGGGAAGCTGGTTTATAACACCAGTAATTCCACACCCAGCAACCCAGCTCCAGCAAGGGTCTAATACCCAAACTGCCATCAGCTGGGGATCAATCATTCAGGACACATTAATTTGTTTGTGGGGGACCCCTGGATCAACCCATGATGCAGTGGTCAGACTGCAGTCAATGCCAAACAAGCATCAGAAGTTACCACGTTTATATGTTTCATATCTTTTTTAGAATTTTCTTATTTGCATATGCTGTGTGGCTTTTCCTAGGAAGATGTGGACAAATGTCAACTCACCTCACATGGGACACTGACAACAGACCAAAGAGGTGATCTGCCCAAATCTGCCCTAGCGAACCAATGAGTTTATTAAGGTTACTTACAAGAGGATGGGGAGGGGTACTTACAGGAAGATAGGAAAGGCGTTACTTACAGGAGGATAGAAGAGGAGTTACTTACAGAAGCATGGATGACTCAAAGGCAGCATCACTGGCGACCCCTGCACAAACTGCAGGTGGTTCTCCCCAAGATTCTCCTCCCCCAGCACTGAGTTACTGCCTATATACCTTTGGAGAAGGGCCTCTTTATTCTTAACGTTCTGAGCTCCTTGAGCCTTGCAAGTTTCCTTAATATCCTAGGCCATCTTGGGCCTTCCAACAATATATGTTTAGAGTTTTATATTCAAAATATATTTATATTTCCCTAAACCATACTAGTATGAAGGACACCCAATTCTTTTCATTTTAAATTAGACCAGAAGTTAATTGGTAGTTCTTCAGTGCTTGGGTGTGCATTTTTCAAGGGCATCTCTATGTCATATAAATGACACCACAGGCCAAGAACACTCACCTGGTTGCCTGCCTGAGAATGTGGCATGTTCCATGTGCTTCAGTCCTTAAATGACCTGCATGTCCTCAGGTCAGGAAGAGGAATAGAGTCAGGGGGCACTGAGGCACATTTGTGGAGAGACTCCAATGCCTTGGCTTATCCTGGGGGTTCGGTCGCCCTGAGGATAGGGGTTTATGAGACATCTCTGCATAAGTGTCCGTTTGCATGCTTATAGTCTGAAAATAAGATCACAGTTTTCTGGTGGATATAAGCACACAGTCTAGAGAGATAAAAATAACTGAGATGCAAATACAACTGGTTTGAAATATATCGAGCATGATGAGTTTCTCATCCTTAAAAACCTGCTTCTGAGACTGGGGAGATGGCTCAGTCCATAAGAGCACTTGTCACAAAGCCTGAGGGCCTTAAACCACTTGGATTTGATTCCTGGCACTCACACCCACATAAATTGCTGGGCATGGCCACAGACCCCAGTGCTGACCCTCACTGGGGCTCACTGGCCAGCCAGTATGACTGAGAAACAGCAGCTTTGGGTTCAGCAAGAGACTCCATCTCAAGGAAAAACTCAAATGACCAATAGAGGAAGACACCAAGTGCTATATATATGACTCTTCACATATGTGCACAGGGCACCCACATCTGCACACACATGTGCATAGACCACCCAAAGCCAGCTTCTAGGTAGATATGCATCATGCCAGCTCCTGTGCTGGGTCTGAGAGGAGCTGACTCTGATCTGCTCTGTAGATTCATATTCCCCTCCCCTCTCTCATACACAGACACACACACACACACACACACACACACGCACATGCACAGGGTGCCTCAGTCTTAGCTTTCAGCTGTCCAGGCTATCATAACTGCCCTTGTCTCATTCAAAACTCCTGTCCTTGTAGATCAGAGAAATACAGCTCTGGACAGTCTCAATAGAACAGCACAGTCCCTTTTACTGGAAGATTATAAGTAGAAATCACACTCATACACACACACACACACACACACTGCTGAGCCCTTGTCAACTTTGCAGGTATGGCAGAGAGAATACAGGCAGATGGAATATTAAATACTCATTACCCCAGAGAGTCATTGCTCCTAAGGAGTCTGAGGCAGTTCTAATAAGATGCTAAGATTTCCTTCAGCATCTGTGACATGTTTGGCTCAAAAGCATCATCATGTTTCCACATAACTCTAATGTTTCTGTTACTCCACTGAACATAGTAACACAGCAACTACAGAAGCTGCCCTCACACCTTGAGGGCCAAGCCCTCTGAGCAGCACTCCAGGGTCTGTCACCTGGTATCCTGATGGGAGGTGAGGGTCCAGGGTGAGGCATGATCACCCTCCTGATAAGTCTACCTTGAAGAACTGGTAGCCTTGGGTCTTGTTAGCTTCCAAGAAAATTGCTATTACTTTTTGGCACAAATACCAGAAGTCAGTTTTTGTTCTCACATAACAAAAAACAGCCATAACACTCAGCCTTCACAATAGCCAGAGAGGATAAGGATTTATAAGCACAGAGGGCATAAGTCTGAGTGTGTTCATATTCAACATTTTCTGTTCCTCACAACAGGACACCTGGATGAGTGCATACTGGTACCATGTGCTCTACTTTACACATAAAGATAGCTGACTTCCATGGTTAATTAGTAAATAGTTAAGAAGTGGTCAAGGCAAGACAGAAAACATCTCTATTCAGGTTTCTGAATTTCCATATAGTTTAAATGTATGGCCCCATAGATTCAGGTGCTTTCTTAAAATTGAGCTTGCAACATGAGTCCCTAACAGGCAGAGATCCCTGCTAGCATGGGCATGTCATTAGGGGTGGATCTTAGAGTCCAGCCCTAAGGTGTATTTAAGGTTGGATATTAGTCCAGCTTACTAGGTGTGTTGAGAGAAGTTTTGAGCTCTGGTGGTTTGTGCTTGCTGGTGTTGGTGTTTTGTCTGCTGCAGTTTTTTTTAATCTGCTTGGATCTATGAAAGTAAGCAGCTTCTTCCAACATTGATGAAGTTCCCCTTGGATTTTGTAAGCCTGAAATAAACCCCTTCCTCCCATAAACTGTGTCTGGTGGGATGTTCATCCCAGTGATATGAAGCTAACTGCAACACTAAGGCATAGAGACAGAAAGAATAGTGCATACCAAGGCCAGAAGACACAAACCTTTCCTGCATTGCAGGGACCTGTTGCAGCAGTGAGACTGGAGAAGGCAGAACCATGGACAGAGACAAGAAACCTTAGCCAGGAAAAAGGGATGTTGAACAGGCTATCTGTATTAGTTATTTTTCTTGTTTCTGTAACCAAATTCCAAACAACTTAAGGGAAAACAATTGATTTTGGATCACAGTTTCAGGGAATACAGTCCATCAGGGCAGAGAGGGCAAGGAACCTGGAGAGGCTGTTTGTTGAAGTTGTGGGTTGGGGGAGATTTGCAACACAGCTTGTAGTGGGTCACAGAGAGCTAGAGCAGAAGCAGGTTGGCCTATAACTTTTTTAATAGGTTATACTCTTTTGTCCCCTCACCACCACTCCTGTTTCTCCATGGGCCCTCCTAAGTAGGGTTAGGGTATTCACTGTAGGGTTACCAATACCTCAGTAAGTCCCCATGGAATAATGGGAGGAGGAGAGGCATGCCTCAGGGTATTCCTACCCTCTGTTGGCCATAGCTCTATACTACCAACTATCCCCATGTCTAACAGATTCCACAACCTTCCAAACAGCCCAACCAGCTGCAACCAAGTATTCAAACACATGGATCTGTGGGGTACATTTCACATCCCAACTATAGAGGGTCTGTGCCTTTGATGAGTCACTATAGAGGGTCTATATCTCTGATGAGTCACTATAGAGGGTCTGTGACTCTGATTAGTCACTATAGAGGATCTGTGCCTTTGATGAGTCACTATAGAGGGTCTGTGCCTTTGATGAGTCACCATAGAGGGTCTGTGTCTCTGATGAGTCACTCTAGAGGGTCTGTGTCTCTGATGAGTCACTATAGAGGGCCTGTGCCTTTGATGAGTCACCATAGAGGGTCTATATCTCTGATGAGTCACTCTAGAGGGTCTGTGTCTCTGATGAGTCACTATAGAGGGTCTGTGCCTTTGATGAGTCACTATAGAGGGTCTGTGTCTTTGATGAGTCACTATTGTCTGTCTATGATGAGTCACTATAGAGGGTCTGTGACTCTGATTAGTCACTATAGAGGATCTGTGCCTTTGATGAGTCACTAGAGAGGGTCTGTGCCTTTGTTGAGTCACCATAGAGGGTCTATATCTCTGATGAGTCACTATAGAGGGTCTGTGACTCTGATTAGTCACTATAGAGAGCCTGTGCCTTTGATGAGTCACTATAGAGGGTCTGTGACTCTGATGAGTCACTATAGAGGGTCTGTGTCTTTGATGAGTCACTATAGAGTCTATCTATGATGAGTCACTATAGAAGGTCTGTGATTCTGATGAGTCACTATAGATGATCTTTGTCTCTTATGAGTCACTATATAGGGTCTGTGTCTTTGATGAGTCACTATAGAGGGTATTCATTTTTGATGAGTAACTACAAAGGGTCTGTGTCTTTGATGAGTCACTATAGTGGGTGTCTTTGATGAGACACTATAGAGTCTGTGTCTATTGAGTCACTATAGAGGGTCTGTGATTCTGATGAGTCACTATAGATGGTCTTTGTCTCTGATGAGTCACTGTAGAGGGTCTGAATCTTTGATGAGTCACTATAGAGAGTCTGTGATTCTGATGAGTCACTATAGATGGTCTTTGTCTCTGATGAGTCACTGTAGAGGGTCTGAATCTTTGATGAGTCACTATAGAGGGTCTGTGACTTTGTTGAGTCACTATAGATGGTCTGTGTCTCTGATGAGTCACTATAGAGGGTCTGTGTTTTTGATGAGTCACTACAGAGGATCTGTGTCTTTGATAAGTCACTATAGAGGGTCTGTGACTCTGATGAGTCACTACAGAGGGTCTGTGTCTCTGATGAGTCAGTATAGACGATGTGCATCTTTGATGAGTCACTACACATGGTCTGTGTCTTTGATGAGTCACTATAGAGGGTCTATGACTCTGATAAATAACTATGGAGAGTCTGTCTTTGAAGGGTCCTGAGGGTGATTCATGATAATCAGTGTTACAGGCAAGGCAGGTGGAGGAAAAAAAAGTCGATGATGAACAGAGAGCCACTAGGAAGATCAGATGTTAGTTAAGAGACATCCCAGGGGCAGGGAAGAAAGAAGAGGTAGATGCTCACTTTAAATCCCTTTCTTGGCACATGATGCTCTTGCCTGGGCTTTGCTTTCTCGGCTCTATCACTGTGGGGCTGGCCGTGAGCATCTCTAAGATCTTCCAGTTTCACTAGGCCATAATTCAGAATCTCTTCCCAGTAATGCAAATCCAACATCCAGGAAATTTACTGTGTAGGGAACTCTTGGCTTTGAATATAGAAGAGAGCTTGCAACCAAGACTGGAATGGAAATGTTTTATTGAGTATACATGGCCATAAGGAATTTAAAGACATCCAATGGAGTGACTAAGCTTCTTACCCAAAAAGTATGTCATGATTTCCACTGTAAGTTATGATATAGATGAGTCAGCCTGAGATAGATACATGTAGGCTTCTTAAGGACACCTCCCTCCTCAGTGTTAGACCTTCTCATTAACCACATAGAAAAGGCAAATGTTAAAACAACAGGGGTTTGCCTCTATAAGACCAAGACACCACATCAGAGTAAGAGCTCCAAGGACCATCCACTAGCAAGACTCGCCCGACTCCTGGAGGAAGAAGAGATAGTGCAGTGTTGCTCTCTCTCGCTCTCTCTCTCGCTCTCTCTCTCTCTCTCTCTCTCACACACACACACACACACACACACACACGAAGACAGACAAGAGGATGGGAAGATTGCTCAGTGGGTAAAGTTCTTGCCTCACAAACATGAGTTCCTGAGTTCAATCCTCAGCATCCACGTAAAAAATTCCAGATGTGGTGGCACATACCTGTCATCTCAGTGCTATGGAGGTGGGACAGGAAGATCCCCAGGGGGTCTAGCTAAATCTATGAGCTCCAGCCAAGTTCAGTAGAGACAAAAATAAGTGATAAAAAAGTGATTAAAAAAGTGATACAGGAAGATGCTTAATGTCAACCTTTGGCCTTGACATACATGTTCACACACACATCCACATACATGTGCACCCCTACATATATGAACATGCAGGCAAATGTACAAAAAGGAGACAAACTTACTGAGACTTTTTAAAGGATGGAATGGCTGGAATCTGGGTGCATGTGTTATGGAAGGGTCTCATCTCTGGAGTTCTCAGGGAGGGCCAAGCTGAGGGGGACAGTGAAGGAACATGGAGCCAGCAAATAAAGACAGAGCAAGTCACCCACACCGATGCAAGGAGAGAGTGAGCAGCTTAAATAATGCAGCAGGGTGGGGCTGAGGTGAAGCTAAGTGTCAATGACAGTGAGATCCCAGAAAGAAGAGGCTCCTGAAGGCCAAGGGTGATGTTCTCAGATTCCTTGCCAAGGAGCTGGCAATAGACCTAAACTGTCACAACCCGCTGAGATCCACCAATCTGGAAGTGGCCACTGTGCAGTCGTATGAACCACAGCTGCTGTGATAAGCTGCTCTTTGCCATGCTATTTCTCAGATCTCTGTAGAAACCAAGGGTGTGTGAGTCAGGGTTGTCTAGAAGAACCAAACTGACAGACAGTCTATATATGATTAAGAGATTGTAGTAGATTGATTTACAGGATACAGGCTGAGTAGCCCAACCATAACTGCACTGGAGGGCCAGAAAAGCCAGTACCTGCTCAACCCTCAGGGCTGGATGCCTCACAGATCCAATCTGACACTGAAGGCCTAGAGAATTCCTGGAGAGCTGCTGGTCTGTAGTCCATGCTGGAAGGCTGATGATCTGGAGCTGGGTTCTGATGTCCGCGAAGGATGTCAGCAACAGGGTAGATACAGGCACCCATGAGTAGCACAGACAGTCAGGCTCTGTCTTCTCCCAGCGCTTCATTATGTATAGTTCACCACTGGAAGAGCTGTCCATTCTGGAGAAAGGTTATCCCTCCCTTCATCCATCCTTCCTAGAAACAACCTCACTGACCCACCCAAGAGTGTGTCTTTTACTTCCTTCCTGATCCAACCAAGTTGGCAGCAGAAATTACTCATCACCACCGGTTACAAATAATCAGTGCCCTTGGGTCCGTCCCCCTGTGCTCCACAGTGTTTAAAGCATTCAGGAAGAGGTAGTGTCTTGCTTTCAGAGTTATGAATGCTGACTGGTGTAAATCAAGGGGACATGTTGCCACTTAATCAATGCACACCTTTCCGTTTAGGGACAGTGCCTCTGGAAAGGTGAATGATGGCTTTGTAGCTCTGTGCAACACCCGAGGGGTGATGCATCAACTCAGGTGCTGGCCGAGCAGCAGTGATGTGCTTAGCATCGTACAAGACCGTACGGAGACAGAAATGCCAGCCTAGGCTTCTAAGAGTGCAAATGTTGATGGCAGAGATGCTATAACACTACAACATGAGACCAGGCGCCAGTGGCACATGAAGGGCACTGTGGCAAAAGGTCAGGGAAAAATAGATGCCACAGCTGGGTACCACTTTTCACCCATCATTTTGTCAAAGATGAGAGGTGTTGAATCAAAAGAAAAGACCAGTTTCTTATACAGTCTACCAAACAGTCTCCATATGGGACAATGGCATACTGTTTGTTGTGATCTTTTATAAAATAGTAAAAAATAAAAAAAGGAGATAAATTAAATGGACAAGGAATAAATAAATGAGATGGGAATTTTCTGGCTAATGAAACTGTACCCCCCAGGATGAAAGGCACGTGTTTACTACATATTGATGATGAGTGCCACCTTTATTGAGAGAAACGTGTTCTTGGGTGATAAGTGAAGATGCAGCTTTCAGTATCGTGTGTGTGTGTGTGTGTGTGTGTGTGTGTGTGTGTGTGTAGATATTTGTCTCAGACAGTGGGGGAGGGTCATATTACCATATGTGTAAAACAGTCCTAGATATAGAAATAGGGAGAGAAAACTACTCACCCAAATGTTCCAGCGATCTCCTCTGGGGATGGTATTATGGGATAACTATATTTTCAGATGTATAATTCTCCATATTTTCTGGTATTTAAATAATGAGTATTGATATATTAATCTCCCAACCAGAAAAAGGGTCTACCAATGAGTAGACTTCTGTGACCAGTGCTTTCCCTATGACTCTTGTTAGAAACCAAGAAACTTAAAAACATTTGAAGACATGGAACAGAGCTTTATAGGAGAGGTGGCTATTCTTAACAGCTCCAACATCACTTTTTAATTAGGACACATTCGATTGCTATATGTATCAGCCTGACTTTTGGACTTAGTGGGTTATAACCTGTATCCTGATTGTGACAAAATGTTTTCAGCCTAAAATAGATGAGGTTGTAGACCCATCAAAAGTGATGACTTTCAAAAGACTTCAGAGGAACCCAAAAAAGTAAGACAAAGAATGTATAAAATGTATCTAGTTTTATAGAAACCAAATGACTACAAAAATATCAACTCCAAAAATACCAAAGAAAAAGCTTCAACAGGGGAAAATAGAGAGCAAAAATTTGGCATATGGATGTCAAAATTCCAGTGTCAAAGAGGTTTTGAGAACTGGTCGTGCGTCACCAATTATATATATCCAAGATCAGTGTGACAGACACTCGGTGCCAAGAGCAATGGCAAGGTTTTTAATGCCCTAAAATTCTCTTTTCAGCAACTGCCTGAAAACATAGCTATAATATAACTACTGGTCTAGGAAAAAATGAAGATGTAGCTACAACTGACCCACCACATCTGTTCATTTCTGAGACACATTTGATGGATAATTATTTCTCTTTCTCTCTCTCTCTCTCTCTCTCTCTCTCTCTCTCTCTCTCTCTCTCTCTCTCTCTTCTAGGAAAAGCACAACGAAGAAGCAACAGTGATGGCCAAGTTGACAGAATCCATGAGTGAGTAATACAACATTTATCTTTTCTTTCTGGCTTTGAGTGACAAACACAAAATCATGCAAAGATCACATCCCCTTGTGATTATCTGTTTGGCCTTATCATTCGTCCCTGCACTGACCAAGGTCTATTTGGTATAGGGTGTTACATTGTGTACACCTCACTGTTTGCATTACTCCAAGTTCATCCTTCTTGAAATCAAGTTTCTGGTCTGATGCTATTATTGCTCAAAGCCTGGAGCCTGAAGAATGATAATGGACTCTATTCGTGGCACTATTTTAGCGGTGGGAACCCACACTAATTTCAAGTTGGCTTGTAGAAGATTTAGCTAAAATCAGTTGGCATTTTCTGGGGGAGGAGGATATTTCATGGACTGGATGATCTAAAAGGAGAAAAGACTGCAGTATCACTGTTAGACTGTTCAGGTGTAATCCAGAAATTTCAGGCTGAACTACTGAAAGTGGGCTGAAGGAGGTAGAAGTAGCAAGCAATGATCCGAGTAATGTTATAAGGCGCCAGCTCTTCAGCTAAATAGATAGGATCTACATCGCATTTTTAGATGAAAGGGGACTTAATTATAACAAATCTTCCTGAAAATGAGAAATGCAATTTTCTCCATTGGTTATTAAATATTAAAGACCATGAAGATAGGGAACAAGCAGACAATTGTTTCTTTAACAATACACATTGCTCCTGGTAACAGGTTTTGTATGGAAAGTTGCAGAAGGCTAGCAAACACTTCTGCGTTATCATCAGGGTCATGAGCACCTTATTAAATTTGTCTTGCAAAACAAACCGCTAATCTTACCCACAGTTGGCAGAGCACTGGCTTCCTCACGTTGCAAGACTGCTAAATACAAACCCTCCTACCTAGCCAATAATGCATTTCTCTAACACCTCCCTCCCCCAGACAAGGGCACTCGAAACATTCCTTGTGCTGCATTCCTGAAATTTCTGACCACAGGTCTCACCTAGTGGTAGTTTTTACCATGAAACCAATGCCTTTGAAGGAATAGCAAAGGTATCTTAAAGTCTTCAGTGTGCTCTTAACAGACCTAGCATGAAATGAGCATCCTGGGAACCATCAAAACATGGTTGAGCCTGTGTTGTCCAAATAAGGTGTGGAACCATGGACAGCAACCAACCATTCACAGTCCTCCTCAGGAGAGCAGATAAAGTGCTCATCCCTAAATCTTTCATATATATATACGGTATGATTATATATAATTATGAGCTTTACTATATGAACATATTGTATGTTGGTCATTTTCTCATCTAAATCCTTACAAAATATTGATTGATTGATGATTGATTTCTTTGTAAGCAGGGAGAAAGAGAGCTAGAACTAGAGAATACACATGCCAGGGCCTCTTGGCAGATGCATGTGATACTTCATGTGTCTGGTTTTACATGGCTACTGGGAAGTCAAACCCAGGCCATCAGGCTTTGAAATCAAGCACCTTTAACAGCTGAGCCAGCTCTCCAACTCCGTTCCATCTAAATCTTTTTGAAGCAAGGCTGGCCTTGAACTCATGGAGATCTTCCTACCTCAGCCCCCTCCTACAGTACTGAGATTAAAGGTGTGTGCCATCATGCACAGCACATCTCTAGATCTTGTGACCAAAATAAATGACCATTTTTCTTCTTCTCTTTTCTCCTCCTCCTTCTTCATTTGTTTGTTTGATTGATTAGATATTCTTTTTGAGATCTAGTCTCATTCTGTAGCCCAGGCTGGCAGTCCTCCCATCTCAGCCTACGGCATGCTGGGATTATAGGCATGAGGTAACATGCCCCAGCCCACAGATTCTCTGGGAGATAAAACTGTTAACCACTTAGACCCAAGCATTGTTGTCCATGAATTCCATCTTGAGTGTATGGGTGAATTAAACCAGATAGTGTTGCCTGTGGTTTGTGTGACTAAAAAAGTTTTTGCAAGGCTTCTCTTTGATGAAGCATTTTGTTACCTTGGTGGCCTTGTATAAAGGTGCTATAAATTTTTCAGCTTGTTACGCTGATAATTGTTTCACTAATTAAATACTTCAATGTACAGACCTCTTTGTTTACTTTGAAATTAAATGTGTTTTCCAGTGGGGGAAAAAACTTATACTCTAGGGATAGAGAGATGACTCCACAGTTAAGAGTATTTCCTGCACAATCATGATGGTCTGAGAGAGCAGATTGCTCAGAGTTCCATCCCCAGGACCCACTTCAACAGCTGGACACAGCTTGGCATGCCTGGAACCTCAGTCCTGTGTGAAGGCTGGAGAACCACTGGGCTTGGAAAAAAAAAACAGCAAGCTTCAGGATCAATAGGAGACTCCAGCTCAAGGAAGATTAGGAAAAAGGGCTGTGGAGCAGGACACCCAATGCCCACCCTCCTGACACTGCAGACAAATGCACCCCGCCACAGGCAAGCATGTGTGGCAGTGCGGGGTGGGGGGACACACACTTCACCAACCCCATCACATTACAATTCAACACATTCAAAAAACACTCTTTTACTCTGGTACAATAAATACTATCATTTTAACCTTCCTAAATGAATTATAAATGGATTATAAAGTACTCCAGGCATTGTGCAGGTTAATACTTGTGATAAAAGCATTTTAATTTTCCTATCTCTCTTGGATTTGGGGCTTGTCACTTGGCGGCTGTGAGGTTGCATTCCTGTGTCAGGTTTTTCTTTTCAGTAGCTCTGATGACCCGCTGCCTAGGAAAGCTGAACCAACATAGAAAGGGACTCAGCCATGCTTGTAAATTGCTTTGTCGTTCAGAACAAGGTGACATAGACATGTTCAATGCACAAGAAAATTTAAAGTTTGAGAATCAGTTCACTGATTCTTAGAAAGATACAGAATCATATAGAAAGTCAATTAGTGGCACTGTAACTCTTTCAGAGGCTGTGAAAGGAATCGTGTGACAGCATAAATAAACATGCTATTAATATTAAATTCATGAAGAATGAAGTGCATGACTCCACAGTTCTTGCACAGGAAATGTATAAGGGGATAGATGCATCATTATGTAACGAGATTATAAACAGCTAGCTGAGAAAAAAAATGAACATACAGTTACCACACCATAAAACTGATGAGAACATCAAATCTGTAGCCACCAGAGGAAAGGGACATAAACGGAATCACAAATGCCCAGGACACAGTGCTCTGAATGGGTTTCCAGAGCCAGTAAACAGTCACTTGACAAGCTGCCAAGCCAAAGCCATCTGCTCACCAGAACGTCTCTGTGTTTAACTAGAACTGGTAGCAATACTTCTCCTGCCATGTCCAAATGCTGTCAGAGGCTCAGCAACGCCACGGCTTCGTTTTCTAGAGCTTTCTATCATCTTTTCTAAAGGCCAACCAAGAGATATAAAAATAATAATAATAGATTTCTAAATGTCTAATTACAAGCAACTGTATTTAATATATATTACTTTAAAATATTTTCTGTCCCATTCTGAAAATGAGAAGGGACAACCGGGGGAGATGGTTCAGTGGGTAAAGGCACTTCCTTACAAAGCTTTATGGCCCTGGCTCATCTCTCTCTCTCTCTCTCTCTCTCTCTCTCTCTCTCTCTCTCTCTCTCTCTCTCTCTCTCTCTCTCTCTCTCTCTCTCTCTCTCTCTCTCCAAAAATAAATAGAAATAAAATTATTTTTTAAAAAATATTGGAGGGCTAATAAAGAAGATAATAGAATGAAAGAAAATGTGATGTGGAGGAAAAGAGAAAGCAAAATACACATAAGAAAAAAATATGATATTATGAGAAGAGAGACAAGATGGCAAGAGGCAAAGACAGGATAAGCAGATAAAAAGGAGAGGAGGAAAGGATAGCTGTCAGCAGAAAGATCCGTGAGATCTAAAATATATACAGTACCCATACCATTAGTTAGCTGTGGGCTTGCAAACTCTCCTGGGCTGTTGGGGTTTTTTTAACGCTGTCCTTTGAGATCTATTTATATGTGTGAGGTGGAAGCTTTCAGACTTAGACAATCAGAAGTCCTGCATAAATGGTGAAGCTGGAAAAGCCAGTGGAGGAAGCTGGCCCTTCAGTATCCAGCACTTTACCACCAGCCATGTACTAAGATCCAAATGAAAGCCCGAGCTTGGTGGAACCCAACCCTGTCTATAAATAGATATGCAGTGACCAGAACTGTGCTGTCATCCGAGGTGATGCTGGGGTGAGCAGGCTCTGTTCTCACTCTCAAAGTCAGATGATGGAAACTTGGAGGTACAGCCTGGGTGCACAGGGGTTGGAATTATGATCAGTACCTTTGTAGGCTCTTTCATAAGTGCCTGAGAAATCTGCTTTATGGTCAGTGCCTGCTGGTGTGTCCCCTCAAGCCCACCTTAGGGTTCCTTCGAATGAGGTAGGAAGTCCCATCTCATGGCTCCATCTGTGGTGTGGACTCTAACCCTGTGTGTGGTGATGGAGTTTCCCAGAGATAACAGGGAAGGAGCATAGACCAGCACTTCTCCAGGGCCCCACACAGCTTTCTTCTGGCACTGTGGACTATACCTCTGCCTCCTGCCTTGTGTCAGTCAGATATCTGCAAGGTATTGCTGCCTGAGGTGTATGTAGACCCCCTGTCATCCTGACAGAAGAGGTGATTTCCTGTTGAATTCTGCTTCCATCTTGCAGCCTCCCTCAGACATATGGGTCCCAAGCTTTTCTGTTCTCAGTCAGAGCATCCCAAGATCCTCATTGTCACCTTCATGGAACATCCTGCCCTGGTCATTCCTACACGTGCAACCCATCTGGACATCACAATCATATCACATCTGCCTGAAAATGGAAAGTTACTGAGAGCAACTGATTTGGAATATCTTCAGGGTCTGAGTCCTTACGAAGCCAGGGAGAGGCAGGCAGGCCACTCAGGACCAATTGCCTGCACCAAAAGGAGTTCAGAGATCTTTAAAGTGGAGGGAATTCTTCCTGCGATTACAGAAACAGCTCAAATTTAGCAGAGATTTGAAACCTTCTCCTGTCAAATGGAATGAGGAGAGGAAACCAGTGACAATCATCATGAGTTAAATTGGCTCTTTTTTTAATTTAACTTTTTTTATTATCGATAATTAGATACACTTAATAAGGGAATAATGTGTTGATGTCTCCAATTCCCCTATTTCCCTCTTCCCTGTCCCTGATCAGTTGGATATCCCCCTCCATGGGCAGTCTGGATCAATCCATGGGGTAGGGGGTTATGGATAGCCTAGGAGTCAACCCGGTTCCACCCCCCTTTGCATGTTGTTACTGAGGTGGCAATGTCTCTGGATATTCTCCCCCACCGTGTCTCTTACAATCTTTCTGCCCCCTCTTCCGCTCAGTTCCCTGAGTCATGGTGGGGGAGTATTAAGGCTGTTTTATTGTTGAGGCCTTAGGGGCCTCTGTACTTCTGCTTGAGGTTGTGTTTAAAATCATTGGTGTCTGTTTCAATGGCTCATCCTGGGTTGACTGATTGGCTGTGGTTATAGGTCTCTTGCTTATCCCATCATTGCCTGTGGGGTTCCATGTGGATCCTCCACGGAAGGTCTGGGGTGGCTCATCTCTTGCCAGGAAGACAGCTATCGGCCTGGAGCTCATTGGTAGGGTTGGAAGAGCCACTGCTCTCTTGGAGCCTTCTGAAAAATACAAACAGAATTCCATCAGAGAGTTAGACCAGTATAGGTTAATTGAGATACACTTTCCTGAGTTGGCTAGATTCTATTGTTGGTCGCTTTTTGTTAATCACTTGTAAAATGAATTTCTCTTTGGGGGTCCCAAGACTTTGGTTCCTGGTGTAATTTACCCTGAAATCCCAGTTCCAGTCAAGGACTCCCCTTCACTGAGTGGATCTCTTGGCCAAATTAACAGCTGCTGATTGCCTCCCCCAGGCTTTGGCTCCTCCATTGCACAAGTGCTCCTTTCATGGTTCACTGTTCTCTCCCAGTAGGCAGTGTGTTCAGGCTACTCATGGTGGCAGACTGTGTTTCATGTCAGTGGTCTCTGTTTACTCCAGCTGTTGTTGACCAGTTTCCCCTGGCAGCTTATGCAGTGCCTTCCAGCTCTGCACTAACTACCATCTGGGGACTGGTTACCATTCTGGACCTCGTAGGGTCTCTCGGTGCTGATAGATGGCTTTCTGTGGTTCTTCAGCAACAGGATCTCACTTCAGGCCTGGGTGTGATAATCAAGAGCTTTGACAGAATCCTGTCTTGTATTGGGGACCTCATGGGTCACTTTGGTCAATGGCTCAGTGAAGAATGGATTCTGTGGCTGGAACCAAGAACTACCAGACTGATCAGATTTTCACAGACTTAAACACTCTCCCCTTCCATTCTCCGCCCCGCTTGCCAGATGGTGCCCACTCCATGCTCATTAGGGTACATTATGCATGTGAGGATTTCATAATTTTGAACCAATTTTGGTTCAACTTCATGTTTAAGACATCCCCTTCCCCCCACTTCTTACTCCTCTTTCCCAAACTCTCACTTCTGACTGGTTTGCATAGAGTTTACTGTTATCCTGGTTAGGAACCAGGATATGCAGGATAATATATAATATAATATGCAGGGATAATATGCAGCATTTGACTCTCTGTTCCTTTGAGAGTTCATTTAGTAAGATCTGCTCGAAGTCAGACCATTTTTTCCTAAATTTCGATACGTAATTTTTTTTACTACAGCTGAGTAAAATTCCATTATGTAAATATACCACAGTTTTGCTATCCATTCCTCCATGGATGGGCATTTGGGTTGATTCCAATTCTTGGCTATTGTGAATTGAGCTGCTATAAATATAGTTGTACAAATGTTTCTGTATTGAGATGTGACATCTTGTGGATAGATGCCTAGTAGAGGGATAGCTGGGTCCATTAGTAGCTCTATGTTCATTCTGTCCAGGAGTCTCCACACTGCTTTCCATAGCAGTTGAACAAGCTTGTAATCCCAACAGCAGTGAATCAGGGTTCCTTTTTCCCTGCATCCTCGCCAGCAACGATTGTTGTTGGTTTTTTTTATGATTGCCATTCTGACCTGAGTAAGGTGGTATCTCATTGTGGTTTTGATTTGCATTTCCCTGATGCTTAAGGATGCTGAGCACTTTCTCAGGTGAGAAAAGGCCATTTATGTTTCCTCCTCTGTGAATTCTCTGTTGAGATCAGTGCCCCATTTTGTGAAGGGGCTGTTTGACATTTTATTATGTTTTTTTTTTTTTTTGCATTCTCTGTAAGATCTGGAAATTAGGCCTTTGTCTGAATTATAGCTGGCAAAAATCATCTCCCAGTTTGATGGGGGTCTATTGGCTCTGAGGATGGTACGTTTGTCTTTACAGAAGCTTTTGAGCCTGATCAGGTCCCATTGGTTAAGTGATTGCTACACTTCCTGGGCTGCTGGAGATTTGCTCAGGAAATTTTTCCCTACTCCTATCTCACATAGGGTTCCTCCTATTTTTTTCTTCCAGGGTATTCAGGGTTACAGGATTTATATTGAGGTCTCTGATCCATTTGGAGTTGATTTTTGTGCATGGTGAAAGGAGTGGGTCTATTTTCATTGTTTTACACATGTTTATCCAATTCCTCCAGCACCATTTGTTGAAGATGCTGTCTTTGGCCCAGCATACATTGTTGGCCCCCTTGTCAAAGACCAGATAACTGAAGTTACTTGCATTTAAAGCTGGGTCTTCAATTCCGTTCCACTGATCTATCTGTCTGTTTTTATGCCTGTATCATGCTGTTTTAGTTATTATGGATTTGTAGTATGTTTTGAAGTCAGGCATGGTGATACCTCCTGAGTAGGTTTTTTACTTAGAAGAGTTTTAGCTATCTGTGGTCTTTTGTCCTTCCAAATAAATTTAGAGATTATTTTTTCTGTCTGTGAGGAAAGAGGTTAGGATTTTTATTGGCATGGCATTTAATCTGTAAATTGCTTTTGGCAGGATTGCCAATTTTACCATATTGATCTCCCTATCCATAAGCATAGAATGTCTTTCCATCTTATCACATCCTCTATTTCCTTCTTGAGTATTTCAATATTTTCCTTATATAAGTCCTTCACAACCTTGGTTAGTGATATTCAAAGGTAGTTGATTTTCTTGAGGCTATAGAGAATGGGACAGTCTCTCTGTTGTCTTGTTCTGTATGCTTGTCTTCTGCATATAGAAAGGCTACTGATTTTTATGTGTTAATTTTGTATCCTGCCACGTTGCTGAAGGTATTAATCACCTTCAAGAGCTTACTGATACTGTTCTTTGGGTCTGATATATAAAGGATCATGTCATCTGCAAAGAGGGATAGTTTAATTTCTTCCTTTCCAATTTGTATCCCTTTTATGCCCTTCTCCTGTCTTATAGCTTGGGCTAGAACTTCAAGCACTATGTTAAAGAGAAGTGGTGAGATTGGACACCCCTGTCTTGTTCCTGAATTGAGTGGGAACTCCTTGAGTCGTTCTCCATTGAGAATGACTTGTTCTTTAGGAATTTTGTAAATTGTCTTTATTATGTTGAGGTATAGGCTGTCTAGGCCTATTCTTTCCAGAGCTTTGAACATGAAGTGGTGTTGAATTTTGTCAAAGGCCTTCTCCACATCTATTGAGATGACCATGTGGTTGTTGTGGTTGAGCCGATTAATGTGGTGGATTACATTTATCGACTTGTGTATGTTGAGCCATCCCTGCTTCCTTGGGATGAAGCCAACTTGGTCAGGGTGGATAATATTTTTATGTAGTGTTGTATGTGATTGGCTAGGACTTTGTTCAGGATTTTTGCATCTAGGTTCATCAGAGATATGGGTCTGGAGTTCTCTTTTCTTATTGCATCCTTGCCTGGTTTGGGAATTAGGGCAATGGTAGCTTCATAGAAGGTGTTTGGAAGCCTTCCCTCTTTTTCTATGCTTCTAACAAGCTTCAAAAGGAGTGGTTTCAGTTCTATGATAAAGGTATGGTAGAATTCAGCTGAGAAACCATCTGATCCTGGGCTTTTCCTTTTGGGAAGGTTTTTTATTACATTTTCAATCTCTATGGATGTGATAGGTTTATTTAGTGATTTTATCTGCTCTGGGTTAAACTTTGGTAGTTGGTAGGTGCTGTAGTCAGCCACACGCTGCTGGGATGAATCTTCAAACCAGGCACAATTTGGGGGAGGAAAGTATTTATTGAAACTACAGATTGAAGGGAAGTTCCATTCACAGGTTCAAGCAGAGAGAAAAACCATCACCTGCACCACACACAGGGAACAGGCAGGGTGGCAAAGAGAGAATTTCTTCCCCTTTATATAGCCTTAGGGTGGGGTCTTACAACCCTTTCCTAGACTTAATGGCTTCCTGAGTCTCTGGAATTTCCTTCCTGCACTGCCCACACAGGAAAGGATGTTTACTTCCAGCTTCTTTGAGCTTCTTTACATCCTGCGCCCTACTGAGAGGCTGCCTTCCTGTAAACATCCTCAGAGACCCACCCAAGATAATTAAAAAGATCAAGTTGACAACAAAACCTAACCATCACAGTAGGTATACAAAAACTTATCCATTTCTTCCAGGTTCTCTAATTTTGTGGAGTAGAGGTTTTGCAAGTATGACCTGATAATACTTCCAATTTCTTCGGGATCTGTTGTGATCTCACCCTTGTCCTTTCTGATTTTGTTGATTTGGGCTTTCTCAGTTCTTCATTTGATTAGATTGGCCAGGGGTTTGTCAATCTTATTAACTTTTTCAAAGAACCAACTCTTTAATTTATCTATTTTTTAATCATTTTCTTTATTTCCAATTCATTAATCTCAGCTCTGATTTAAATTATTTCCTTTCATCTTGAGCTCCTAGGGTTGGCTTTTTCCATCTGTTCCAATGACCTTAGGTGGGTGGTTAGGTGGTTGATTTGAGACCTCTCTGTCTTTGATATGAGGCATTTAGCGCAATTAATTTCCCCCTTAGGACTGTCTTCATTGTGTCCCACAAGTTCTAATAAGATGTTTTTTCATCATCATTTATTACTAGGAAATTCTGAATTTCCTGTTTTATTTCTTGGGTGAACCAATCATTTTTTAGAAGTGAATTGTTCAGGCACCAGTACTTTGTGTATTTTCTGAATCCTGTTCCATTGTTAATTTCTATCTTTAATGCATTATGGTCTGATATTATGCAAGGGACTTGTCAATCTTCCTAAATTTGTTGAGGGATGATTTATGACCTAGTATGTGGTCAAATTTAGAGGAGGTTCCATGCGCTGCTGAGAAGAATGTATATTCTTTGTCTTTGGGGTGGGATGTTCTGTAAATATCTGTTATCCCCAACTGGTCAATGGTGTTATTGAGCTCCATTATGTCCCTGCTGATCTTATGTTTGGTTGATCTGTCTAGAGATGATAGAGGTGTATTAAAGTCTCCTACTATGATGGAATTAGAGTCTATATCTGTTTTATTTTTGAGTAGGGTTTCCTTTATGAACTGTGTTGCAACTGAATTTGGTGTGTACATGTTAATGATAGTGATATCTTCTTGTTGAATCATTCCCTTGATGAGTAAAAAGTGACCATCATTATCCTTTCTAATTGATTTTGCTGTAAAGTCTATTTTGTCAGAAATTAATGTAGCCACACCTGCTTGCTTTTTACTTCCACATGCTTGATAAACTGTTTTCCATCCTTTTACCCTAAGAAGATTGCTGTCTTTAGAGGTAAGGTGCATTTCCTGAAGGCAGCAGATGAAAGGATCCATTTTTCTGATCTACCCTAATAGTCTGTGTCTTTTTATAGGGGAGTTAAGTCCATTTATATTCAGAGATATAACTGTGAGGTTTGCTTTAAGCCCTGCCATGTTGGAGGGTTTATAGGGGTTGGTGTCTGTGCTGCTATTATTAGCTCACTGATTGTGCTTGTCGGGCATGATCTCTATTACTCTTCTGAGGTAGATTTCTTGTCTATTCTGTGTGGAATATCTCCTGTAGAATCTTCTGTAATTTTGGCTTTGTGTTCAAATAATTGTAGAGCTGGTTTATTTCATGGAACACTTTTAATTATCCATCTATTATGAGGGATAGCTTTGCTGGGTACAGTAGTCTAGCTTGAAAGCCATACTTCTTTAGGCCCTGAAGAGCATTATTCCAAACCCTTCTAGCTTTCAAGTCTGAGGTAAGTCTGATGGGTTTGCCTTTATAGGTGATGTGTTTCTTTTCTCTTGCAGCTTTGAGTATTTTCTCTTTACTTTCTATGTTAGGCACATTGATTAAAATATGTCTTGGAGAATTCCTCTTCATGGCCTGTCTGTTTGGATTCCTCTGGGCCCCTTGAATGTTGAGTGGGTTTTCTCTTGTAAGATAGGGGAAGTTTTCTTGAATAATTCTGTTGAAAATAATTCTTATGCCCCTGGCCTGGGATTCTTCTCCCTCTGAGATCCCCATGATTCTAATATTGGGCCTCTTTATGGTATCCCATAGATCCCTCATATTTTGCTCACTTGATTTCTTAAATTCATTTAAACCTATTCCTTCAGTCTTGTCCTCAAGGTCTGAGAATCAGTCCTCCAGATTATCAACTCTGGGACTGATTGATTCAAGGGAGGTTTTTAACAACTCCATTTCATTTTTGGTTTCTGCTATAATTTTGTTTATAGTCTCCAATTCTTTGGTGAGTTTTAATTTCTAGTCTATTTTTGTTTTTGCTATGGATTCCTGAAAATCATTTTTAAGTGTTCTTAAGTCCTCATCAAATTTAATCAATTGATTATCTAGCTCCTCCCATAGTTGGTTCACCTGCAATTCACTTAATGTATCTTTGAAGTCATTCATATTTCTCTCCATTAAATGAAGCCTGAAGTCTATGCTTGTGTTGGTGACCTTAATCTCATTTATGTCTTTTTTCATAGTTTCCATATCAGCCATTAACTGCTTCATGTTTGCATTGCAATTGTAGTCAGGAGTCATATTATCTCTTTGGGATTGTATTTTTGTTATCTCCACTTCTTTGTCACTTTCCTGTTCCATAGTGGGACTAGGGGCCCTGAGTTGGGGAGTTCCATCTTTAATTTCTGCACAAGGGGAGGGGGTTCCATTGGTTTCTGCCCATGTCTGGGTATGGGAGTAGGAAATATTTTGACTTGTGGTCAAACTAGATTTGTTGGGCAAGTGATGAGTGGTCTGTGTGCCTGTAGGATTGGGATATCATTGTAACCACAGATGTGTTAGCTGCTGTGGTTATGGGCATGCCTGACCTTCTGGTTTGGTGTCTGGTATGTAATATAATATAGAGATCAGAGTTCTTCTTTGTCTGTGTACTCTGCTTTGTCTTGTTACTGAGACTCAGGGGTGGTCAGAGTTTATCTATTTGCTCCTCTTTCCCCTTGGAGTCCCTGCTGGTTGGGTTGTAGGGTTCCCCTTATTACCCTCCTATTAGGTGCTGGCAGGTGCCTGACAGTGATCTATTGTTGTCTAGCTAGGGTTGGACTCACCCCCTGGGGAGTACTGTTTAGCCCACCTTGCTCCCAGTAGAATGATCACCAGGTTCGACCTTAAACAGAGATCTTTCCTGTTGGGGTGTCCTGCCCCCAGACAGGCTCAGATCTTTACCCATCTGGATCCCTCTGTATGTGATTGTTTAGTCTTAGAGCCACCACATAGGCCCCTGTCCCCGATTAGTATTCCACAGTAGAAACAGCCCCAAACTATAGAGCCCAGTGATTTTCCACCAGACTGCAGCAAGCAGATCTGGAATGCTACCTCCCCGACTAGGGGTAGAGACTCAAGGCTCTAGGCTCTCTTTGGCCAAGTGCTTGGAGGGCCTGTGCTGATTCCACACTCCGACCCAGCCCCAGCCACCCAGGATCAAGAGCCCAGTGAGAGCCTTGTATTGGTCATGTAATCAGTGTTTTCAAATTCCTTTATTTGTTATAAAAAAAAGAAAAGAAAAAAATCAGGTGCAAGCCTGATGTAAGAGAAAAATAAATGACTTGAAATATTAAAATAAAAAAGAAAGAAAGGAGGAAAGAAAAACAGGTGTAAGCCTGGTATAAGAGAAAAAATAAACCTCTTGAAATATATTAGAAAAAAAATAAGAGCACATTGATTGTTCACTTGCCTGCAGCAAGCAGGTCTGCCACTAGGGGCAGCACCTCTAGCTTCTAGGCTCTCCTTGGCTGAGTTCATGGCCGGCCCAACCTGCTTCCATGCACAGCTTCCTCACCTCTGAGCCCCTCTGATCCTCCCCTCCCCCTCTTATTCTTGATGCCCCTCCAATATTCTGCATACCCCCCAGCATCCCTCTCCAGACTTTATAAGGGTTTTGACCTCTGGGAAAAGCTGGCCTCCGCTGGCTTTTCTTCCGGTTCTGCGGTGTGCACTGCTGGAGCTGTGGACACAGTCCCTTGGGTAGTTGGGGTCCATGAGGGATGGGCTGGCAGCAGTGGTGTGCATGTGTGCTGGTGGTTTCGCTAGCAGGTCGCTGTGGTGTATGGTTCACGCATGGCGAGCTCTGTTGCTGCTCTGCTGCATGGGTCTCCATCCACCGGTTTCAGGCTCCCATCTCCCCCTGGAGCTGTGGCTTGCAAGACACTGCCAAGGCTGTAAACCAACTGGTCTCTCTATACTCTCTAGAGTCTTTGGTACTGCTAACTAAAGTTTTTCCCAATAAAAAAGTGAGTCTTGCAATCTATTCCTTTTTTTTTTACCCTATTAACTCTAATGATCAAATTGGCTCTATTAAAACAAAGTTATTTTCAATCATTCATTCACTCTTTCAAGAAGCAGCTGTTATCAATCTGGTGTTGTATTAAGGCATGCGAAGACAAAAATGGGGTCCCTTCATGCACAACATGTAATCTTTATGGACAAAAGAGGAAGGGGACTCAGAGCTACAACACAGGGACATGTTCTTGAAGAGATGGTCTGACTCTTGACCGAAGATGGCAGCTACGTGCCTGCAAGGATCTCCTTCCACAGATCCTAGCTTCTCCTAGACCCAAAAGTTACCCAAAAGATAAACAGGCTTTTACTGGGCAGCCACCAGGAGTGTAAGGGCCATAGTGCAAGACAAATGCCATAGCATGGGAGCCGTCTGAGATGGGAGGGTGTGGTTGAGCAGAGAGTGAAGCACTTTCCACGGATGAAGGGTCACATTATAGAGGACTGCATATAGCTTGGGTTTTCCTGTGGGTGTGGTAGGGAGTGTCACTTAAGGATTTTAGCAGGCTGGATGAAAATGGAGAGCAGCATCCAGGAGCTGGTAGAGAAGGCAAGCTAAGAGAGTGGAGCCCACACAAGGGTGGACAGGAAGTGCACTACAGTGGTGATAGCCAGAAGGAGTTATGGAGGAAAAGGAGACACCTGGAGTAGAGTCACTGGAGCCTTGAGCTTTGAGGAGAGGTCTGGTTGAAGCTTCTGAGCTCACCCTGGGAAAGAGGTACAAGGCAGCAAGAACTTGAGGAGCTGATGCAATGAGCTCAAACTTGAATGTATTTAGTTAAGATTTGCACGATGGTAGTATGTCTGGAGTCACTTTTGTGTCACAGTCTAACTTCCTTTAGGAATGAGTCCCCTCTCTAGTAATGTATTACTTTAGTCATGGCTGTGACCAAATACTGAAGGAACAAGCAGCTTAAGGGAATTATGGTCAAAGGAGTACAAGGCCAGCTTCTCACATTAAATCCATAGTCATGAAGAAGAGGGCAAACTGGAAGCGGATCCAGGCTATAAAGCCTCAAAGCTGACTCCTAGTGACCCACTTCCTCCAATAAGGCTCTACCTCCTAATGTTCACACAGCCTTCCCAAACTGCTACTGACTGAGAACCATGTGGTAAAACATGTGAGCCTATGGAGAATGTCTCACATTCAGATTACAAATGCAATAAGCAGGTATGAGCATGCAGACAGCACAAGGCTAAGTGGTGCTGCGATAACAAAAACACCTCCACAGCTCAGCATGCACAAACATGCACCAGCAGCCCCCAATAAACAGCACTTTATAAAAGGCACCTTCTCCCCACGAATGCAATGCTAAATGCTGAAATCCTTCTCTCCGGTTCACATTCCTAAAGGAAACTGTAGTATCATCTCAAAGTGTCTCCGGACTTAAACTCATGATTACTGGATTTTACCTCCCTTCCACTACACACTTAAAACTCTGCTTCTGGGAAGTTCATTTCCTGGGGAACAGTCCCTCCTCTGTCCCCAAGGCTCACCCCTACCCGGAGTATTCCAAGAGCTAGGCTCTTGTTCCTTCCTGGCTCGCCAAAAACTGTTACCCAAGTCTTAGTTCTGAGGTCGACAGTACCCCACCAAACAAAATCAAACCAAAACAAAAGTTGGGAGGCAGGAATTGAGAATGGGCAGCTGAGCTGCCGAACCTGGCTGTGGGAGGGGGGAGGGTATCCTTCCCTTACCAAGCCATTTTGCCATGAACCTGGCTCAGGTTCTAGAAAGCCACCTTGAAGACTTGTTCTTTCACTCTCCTATGACTCTGGAAGCTGAATTCCTCTCACAAGTGTGATTCTTATCATCTTCTTTAGCAACTTCAACTGGCCCAAGCTCCTGTCTGTATATTCACCCCAGGGGAGGGGTTACCTGAATGAGGAGAGATACAAAGTGCGTGCTAGAGAAGCCACCTTAGGGTAGAAGTGCTGTGTATGCTTCCAGGTCACAGGAATGCAGCCGTCTCACAAAGCATCGTGTCATCCCCAGCCTTGGACAGAAGTGAGACAGTGTTATCTTACCTGTATGTGCTCTAAGATGCCATTAGTGATTCCTATGATTGTCCTTAATGGAAAACAGATTTCAGATTTAAGGACATTTGCCTCTGGGTTGAGATTATAGGCATACTTGCTGGAAATAGAAGCCCAGGGGCTGAGGCCGAAGGAAC
>PVHP010010885.1:0-46356 GCA_004024765.1 Zapus hudsonius | reverse complement strand
GACCCATGAGGTTACAAAAACAAGACAGAATTCTGTCAAGGCTCTTGAATGCTCTCCCCAGGCCTGAGGCAAAACACTGTTGCTGAAGAAACCACAGAATACCATCGTTCAGCATTGAGAGACTCTTCGAGGTCTGGAATGGTAACCAGCCCCCAGATGGCAGTTAGTGCAGTGCTGGAAGACACTACACAGGCTGCCATGGGAAGCTGAACAACGACAGTTGGTGTAAAAAGACCACTGACATGAAACACAGTCTGAGGCCATGAGTAGGCTGACCACACCTCCTACCAGGAGAGAAAAGGAAACCAAGAAAGGAGCAATTGTGCAATGGAGGAGCCTGAGCCTGGGGGGGGGGGACAATCAATAGCTATTAAATTTGGCCAAATATTCCACTCAGTGAGGGGGAACCCTTGATTGGAACCGGGGATTCAGGGCGATATGCAACAGATCCCATACTCTTGGGCTCCCAAGAAAAGATGCACTATGCGAGTGACTGCTGGGGAGGCTTTTGAAAGTAGAAGCTAGGTAATCCAGATTGTTGTATATTTGTTAACCGATACTGACCTCATTCTCCGATGGAGATTGTGTTTGTATTTTTCAGGATACAGTGAGGGAGCTGTGGCCCATATAACCCTACCAACCGACTACAGGCAGAAAGCTGAGATCCTGGCATGAGAGGAGCCACCACAGTCATATGGGGGAGGATTCATATGGAACTCCACAGACAACGATTGGATGTACAAGGGACCCACAGCCATAGCCATTCAATCAACAAAAGATAAGCCAGTGTGACAGAAACCAACGAATCTCGTCACAAAAACCCCTAAGCTCACAACACCATAGCAGCCTCAATACTCACCCACCACGATTCAGGGCGGAAAGATTGTGAGAGCCGTGGTGGGGGAGAATATCAGAGACTTGGCAACCCTCAGTAATAACACACTTGGGTCATGAGAGCCCGGCTGAAGAATGAGCTATCCATGGCCCCTACCACAAAGACTGATCCAGACGGCCCACGGAGGAGGATATCCAGCTGACTGGGGATGGGGAAGGGGGGCAACGGGGAATTGGGGATAACAACTCATGGTTGGCCCACTAAACACTGTAACTCATTATGAACAGTACAGAAAAAAAAAAAGAAATAGAGGCTGGACAAATGGCTCAGTAGTTAAAGGTGCTTGCTTGCAAAGCCTGCAGGCCACAATTTGATTCCTCAGTAAGTATCCCCATAAAGTCAGGTGTATAAAGTGGTACAAATTTGGGGAGTTTGGGGAGATCGATTGCAGTGTACCTTTGGCCCTGGAATGCTGTCCATTCTCTCTCTGTCTCCCTCCCTCTCTCTCTCTGTCTCTCTCTCTCTCTCTGTGTCTCTCAAACAGGCTCCTAGATAGAAACCAAGAGACTGAAGACATGTAAACGAGCTCGAGTCATGGTCTGCCCAGAGATAACCAACTGTTCCTCGCTCTTAGGCAAGAAGAAGCTGCTTGCTGATGTGAGACCTCAGGAAACTGAAATAACTGATCAAACAGCTTGCAGATCCCATTTCCTCATCCCCTTTCTTCATTTTGCCTTCAGAATGTCCCTACCCCCACCTTAAGGGTCACTGTGCCATTGGAACGCTAGAGGCCCCATTCAGGATCTGAACTCTGAGCAAAGACTGCTGTTGGCTATTGAGATTTCTATTCATTTCTTCCAAACCTGCCTCAAAACTCTTTTCTAGCCTCTGTCTCCTCTCCCTCCCCATCTCTCTGCTTGCAAATAGTAAGTAAAAATTTTACAAAAACTAAAAGAAATAAGTAGAAACACAAAAGTAGCTAGCTGCATGAGCTAAGAAAATTAAACATGAAACAATGTAATTTAATCTTATATCATAAACTATGAAACTGTAGTCTGAACTTTATCTAGTGAATGGAATTTAAATTCTAAATTTTCATGAGAGCTGGGGATTAAGAAAGAAAACATAAAGCCAAATAAAAGCCATTAGCTCTCAAACAAGCTCTCTAAACAATGAAATGATAATAACCATTTGCCAAAGAATAAAGGGAACAAACATTTTCTGACCAAATATAAATTGTGATCAATATATTGGTAGATTTCCCCTCAAACACAGAAATTATTAGTGACAAGGGACTGAAACCTAGATAAAATTTGGTGAAATTTTGAATTTGAAGAGCTGAGAAATAGACCTCCAATATTTGGATAGAAAAAAAAAACTGCCAGTTTTAAAGGAGGAAATCCCCACTTGGCCAAACAAACAAACAAACAAAAACTACAATATATTAAATGCAAAAAGATAGTGGAGCAACAGAAATGTTTGTGGAGTAGGCTTTCTCTATCCACCTAAATTTGTACTTGTTGCCTTTCATAACAAAATAGCAGTGATCATTGCAACAGAAATGAAATACACTTTAATTATTGTATAAGCTACCTTCTCATTGCAAGAACAAAATCCTCTACCAGAAGCAGCTTATGGAAAGAAAGGATTATGTTTTGGGTTATAGTTTCAACAGGTAGTTTGTCATTCAAGAGAAGCCATGACAAGGCAGTCCACCTCACATCTTCACAGCATCAGGGAGGAAGTAGAAAGAACCCCAGGAAAATATGGACTTTGTCATGGTTTGATCCAAGTGTCCTCCACAAACAAATTAATGAGTTCTGAATGATCAGTCCCCAGCTGATGGCAGTTCGGGTATTAGAATTTAACTGGAGCTGTATTGTTGGGGGCCTGTGTATGGAAGTTGTAATCCAGCTTCCCCTTGCCAGTGTTTGGCACACCTTCCTGCCACTGTTTGCAATGCTGTGGTGGAGGTGATGCCTACTGCTCTGCTCATGTCATCATTTTTCTTGCCGTCATGGAGTCTCCCCTTGAGTCTGTAAGCCAAATAAACCCATTCCTCCACAAGCCGCTTTTGCTTGGGTTCTTTCTGTGTAGGAACTAGAAGGCTGACTGCAACAGACTTTAACACCTCAACACTTATTTCCTGCAGCAATGTTTCACCATCTCAAGGTTCCACAAACTTCCCAAAATACATGAGTCTATGGAGGACCTTTAACATCCAAGCCCCAATTATAAACATGTACAAGTTAATATTCAAGAAATACAATGAGACTTATAGTAACAATGCACTGGTTGTAAAATCTCAGATGATATTATCATAGCATAATGGATTTGAAAGGTGTAATGCATGGAGGAAGAAAAAGCACACACATTTTATTATATTACATATGAAAAAGTGTTATATATATTTATATATATTATGTATATATATATATATTTTTATGTACCTCTCCTAACTAGAGAAATCTATATTTCATTCATCATTAGTAAACTCATCAATACATTTTATATGTTTGAAATCACCAAGGAAACAAATATTTAGAAAAATACTGATTCTAATAGAAAAGTAAGAAATATAAAACTTAAGATACAAAGTAGATCATAACAATTTTATCATTGTTAAATCACATAAATGATATAGATTATATTATCTGATATAACACAAACTGAAATTTAATAGTAATATGCAGTAATAAATATTTGAACATTTAAAATGCCTTATTAATAAATATTTTTGTCAAAAGGAGGTACATTTATAAATCATTTTTAAAAAATGCAGATGATTCTACAAATAAAAATTATAGGACATATCTTACTGGGAGCTAAATTCATAGCTTTACAATAAAAGACATAAGATAAATTCTGAAGTTAAAATATATTTAAGAATAAGAAAAGAGGGGTGATTTTAGTATGCTTAAAATCAGAAATCAGGAACTGGAGATGTAGCCATCAATAAGTGCTTGTCTTAGAAATATGAGGCCATGAGTTCAATCCCTAGGACCCATGTAAAAAAGCCAAGTTATTGTGGTATTGTGGTACCCACTTGTAAGACAAGCACTGGGAAGCAGAGGCAGGAGAATCCTTGGGGCTCACTGGAAAGCCGATCTAGCCTAATTGGTAAGCTCCAGGCCAGTGAGTGACCCTGATTAAAGAGGTGAACGGCACCTAAAAAATGATACCAGAAATTGTTATTTTGCCCCCACATGTTCAAGAATAATCATGTATGTACATATACATGCACATACACATGCATGCATATACCATAAATCATAAAGAAATGGAAGGGAGAAAAAGATTGTTTCTATAAGTAGAAACAGATCAGTTTAACTAACTTTAGTTTAAGAGATTGCACCTGAGATTTACTTGAAACTGTTTGAAGTAGTTTCCTATTCATTTTTCCAAATACGTTCCTGTTCTTGATACCAAAACTCACTTAAGACAAAAGCAAGCATTTACAGGCCTGCAGTTACTCCAGTTAGCTAAAAGCTTCATTTTGTGATCAGAGATTGTTTTAGACAGTGATCATCAGTGATGTGTGGCAGAACTGACCTTGAGAAACTTCCAAGAAGGACTGTGATGCTAATACAGGTGAATACCGTCAGGAATCAGAAGATGAGGTGTTAGTTGGTAGAACACTCAGTGTTTGACAAACCCCAATTTCACATAACCTTATTTACATGTGACATCTTCACATGAGCTTGTTTACCTATGACATTTCCACTGTGGGTCACTTCCACCTTATTGTGAAGCTAACATTGGTATTTGACAGTTGAACTATTTTTTGGCTCCAGCTTTCAGTCTGGATGGGTATTTTAATTCCAGCTAATCTTCTTGGTGACTGTTTTAGTCAGCTTTCTAGTTGCTGCACAGAAAGAACCCAAACAAAAGCTGCTTGTGGAGGAATGGGTTTATTAGGCTTATGGACTTGAGGGGAGACTTCATCATGACAGGGAAATGATGACATTAGCAGAGGGGTGGATATCACCTCTGCTACAGCACTGCAAACAGCGGCAGGAAGGTGTGCCAAATACTGGCAAGGGGAAGCTGGTTTATAACCCCATAAGCCCGCCCCAACAATGCAGCTCTAGGGAGGTTGTAAAACCCAAACTGCCATCAGCAGAGGATCAATCAATCAGAAACCATTCATTTGTTTGTGGGGGACACCTGGATCAAGCCATGACAGGGCCTGTGCCCTTTTCAATGGACAGCTAACATCCTTTGCCTCTGCAGCCTCTCTCTTAGGTTATGTAACTTTCTCTAAAAAGAAGCAAGTGTCTTTGGCTTTACTTGTCTTTGCCATTATCTTTGCTTTATAGTTAACTTATTTTTGATATGATTATTTTCTACTACCTTTGTATCCTTCAATTTGACACTGCTTTTTTATGCATTCTTTAAATTATGTAATGAATGTTATCAGTCTTTCTTCTTTACAATTTCTTTATACTCTAAAATTCCCTCATGTTTATGAGTTTGTACTAAGCTTTATATATGTAATATTTGCATTATATGTCAGGCTCAGATATGATTATTTTCATTAAAATGTCATTATTGATGAGCTTCCAGGGGGAAATTGGCCAAAGATATTTCAATAAAGTAGGGAGCATTGATCTACAACACTAACCAATATTATGAGAATGCAAAGGACACTGCTGTATAGCAGAGACCAGCAAGCCAAGAAGAGCTCATCTGTACAACAGTGGTGCTTAACCTAGGTGTGTAACCAATGGCTTGCTGATTGGCTAAGAGATCTGCTCAGTGGCAAGGAACCCTTAGCTGGAACTGGGATCTGAGGCAAATTCTTATGAAGACCAAGAACCCGGACTCCAAGAGGAAGCTCCCACTAAAGATGGGCCTACAGAGAGGCTACACCCATAAGAATCTCACCAAATTAACAATGTTTGTCTCATTTAACATATACTGATCTCACTATCCATTAGAAATACGTTTTTCCAGAAGGCAGTGAGAACCATAGACAACCTAATGCCACCAACAAACAGAACCTGAGATGTTGGTTGACACCCAGGCCCAAATGATACCTTTAAGGAAGTAGTGAGATAACAAGAGTGCTACCTCCACAGCAAGTCAGATAACCTACCAAAGGGTAATGGAGACAGACACTGAGGATACTCAAAGTAGAAAAGTAGAAATCCAGCGACTTAAGAGTTCAACAGTAAAGCAGACTTAAAACTCACCCACCATGACTCTGGGAACTTTGCGGAAGAGGGGCAAAAAGATTGTAAGAACCATGGTGGTGGAGAATACCCAGACATATTTTTGAACCCCTCAAGAACAACCCACAAAGAGATGCTTATTTTTTAAATACAACTATAAAATATTTTATCTTCTTGGCAATGACTTCTTACCTGTTAAATTCTTGTGTGAGGATGTTTTATGTTAAGATATTTCTCTAAAATTAGCTAAGACAAGTCTGTAGACTTGTATCATAATTACATGATTATTTGTGCTTAATTTGTAGGTTGTATAGTCCTCAAGTGCATATTCAGAATTTTATATTATTTCATTACCTCAAACTTAATTCCAGTGTTTAAATATTCAACAGACTTTTTAGTTTAATTGACTTATCCATTACTGAAAACTTTATGTTAAAAGTCCCAGTATGTTGGTGGTTGGCATTGTTCCATTTCTTTTTGAGATGTACTCAGTTTTTAGTATCTATTTGCTGGCTATCTTATTAGGTGCTGGAAGTTATAGAGCTATTTTATCTTACTTGTTCATTAAAACATTTAATATGTGGGAATTCTCTTGAGTCAAATTATGCTTTAGCTTTAAGCTTTGGGATTAAGTTTTATCGTTGCAGGGTAAATATTTATCTGATTTGTCTCATTTTCTTTTACCATTTTTATTTCTGTTTATTAATTTTAAAGGTATTCTGTATTTTGACTTTTTTACCTAATTAAAATGGTTATTGTTTTTGCATGTGAGATAGATCCACTGAAATATATTATTTGTTTATTTGAATTTATTTTTACTATATATTTTCTGTCCTTTCAGATTTTTATTTTTCCTTAGAATTTTTCTTTTTTTTAAAATCTAATATATCTTTTCTGTCTCTAATTTAATGTGATATACTTAATGATATTTTATTGACAACTTCCACACACGATGTACTCTGATTATGATATTCTCCTATCACTTTCTCTTGTCCCCATTTTTTTACAGTCCACATCTTGAACTCCTTCTTCTTTTCCAACTGGTTTCTTTTGATGTCATCATTTTTTGTTCTCATATTATGCAGTTCTTATGTAGTTAGTGTCACCCACTAGGGGGTCTTGAATACAATGTCCCCTCCATTTCTGGAAGGCAGTATGGCAAAACACTTCTTTTTTCCTTTGCCCTTTACATTCTTTCCTCTAACACTTCTGTAATGGTCCTGAGTCTTCCAGGATGTGATAGAGATGTCTCAGTGCTCAGCACTTTGATGAGTTTTGGGTTTCCATGATGGTTTCTGCTATCTGAAAAGAGAAGCTTCTCTAAAAAAAGTTAAAGTAGCATTAATATATGGGCAGAAATATTTATAGAGAAATTGATTAGCATAGTAGTATACCCTCTGAGCAAATTAATAGTAGTAGCTTCTTCCAAGGATTTATGACCTGATGGTTTGATACAGGCGTCCCCCAAAAATATGTCCTCTGAATGCTTGATCCTCAGCTGATGGTGGTTTTGGAATTGGAACCTTCTTGGAGTTATGGGAGCTATAGCTGGCTTCCCATTGCCAGTTTTTGACACACCTTTCTGCTGATGTTTATAGTGCTGTGGTAGAGGTGGTGTCCACCCTCTGCTCATGCTGTCCTTTTCCCTGCCATGATGGAGCTTCTCCTTGAGTCTGTAAGCCAAAATAAACCCTTTCCTTCACATGCTGCTCTTTGCTGTGTTCTTTGTCTCAGCAACAAAAGCTAACTACAACAGTTTTGATACCAGAGAGTGGGACCTGCCATTGCTAAAGCCCTGATTCTATGGCTTTGGCATTTTGGAACTGATTTACAAGAGGAATGTGGAAGTATTTGAAACCGTGGCCTAGGAGACAGCTTGGCAGAACTGTGAGTACAGTTTCATATCCCATTCTGGTAAGAGTTGAAAGACTTGAACACAGTGAGAACTATGGACTGAGAGGTTTGGCCTAAGAGGCTGAGAAGGAACTTTGTTGGGACTATTGTGGAGGCAGTTTGTGTAAGTGGCATGCTGCATTCTGCCTGCCTGTGTCCTGAGAACTTGTGTAGGGTCACTTCGTGTAAAAAAAAATGGACTGGGTTGAGCAGATGGAGATGAAAGAAATGAAATATTTAGGCCCAAACTAATTCCTTTTTAGCTGCAATTACTTCAGAGATTACAACCATTGAGTTTGGGCCAGGTGATCTGCATTGGGACGTCAAGAAGAATGTGGACTCTTGAAGTAAGGCTAATGGATGCTAAAGGAGGCTTCCTGCTCTTCAAAGTTGACTTTTTGTACCCCTCCCCAATAAATTGACAAGTTGGTAGCCCACCGGGTACTCTAAAGTATAACAAATGCAGGAAGAGAAGGTCACTGGATTTAAAACATGTTTTTGTGTTTTGGAAATGGCCATGTGCAGTGTGAAGCAGGAGTATTGATTATGTGTGTGGAAGTCCAATGGAGCCATGAAGATGAGCTATGGGTCGCAGTGGAGATCCAGTGAAATACCAGGACTCTGGGATGACTTCCAAGGACAGCTGCTGGCACCTAATCACATTTTCCTGGACTAGGAATAGCCAAGCTGGAGGGACAGAATTGTAATTCTGGAAACCAGTTACTGGTTATTATCAGACTTGGAGTTATAGAGTCTGATGTTTTCCCTGTTTGTTTAAAATCTTGTATTGGTTCAATTTGTCTTTGCTATACCCAATATCATCTTTTGCGGTGTGAAAGCTCTGTGCAATCATGGGTGTTTTGACTGTTTATTTGTGTCTGGTATTATGGTCCAGTTGAAAGATGTTTGAGTATCATTGGGATTGATAAAAACTGTGGGGACTTTTGGAGTTGAGCTGAATGCACTGCATTTTACATCATGTATGATAATTAGTTTGTGGGGGCCAGGGGTGAATAGTGATGGTTTGATCCAGGTGGATTCCACAAACTCATGTGTTCTGAATGCTTGATCCCCAGCTGATGGCAGTTTTGGAATTGGAAACTTTTTGGAGGTGTGTTGTTGTTGGTGGGCTTATGGGGGCTTCCCCTTGCCGGGTTTTGACACACCATCCTGCCACTGTTTACAGTACTGCAGCAGTGGTGATGTCTACCCTCTGCTCATACCAAGTTTTCCCTGCCATGATGGAGCTTCTTCTCCAGTCTGTAAGCCAAAATAAATCCATTCCTCCACAAGCTGCCTTTGGTTGGGTTCTTTGTTGCAGCAATGAGAAAGCTGACTACAGCACCAGTCTTTGGTTTTTGATTAGGTTTTTAGTACCAGTGCATTCCTTTGTGTGGAGCAGGCCATTAATTTAGAGAGCAGTTGGTTTCCCCCATTACAGACATGTGCACCAGCTGGTACATTTTGCCTGGATGGCCAGCTATAAATCTTGTAGAGTCCACTGTTGCTTAAGACATTTTTCTGAGCCAGTTTTAAGTTGTGATCTGCATATCTGTAGATCTCCCCTTGTGGTCCTTTGAATGTAAATATGTGTCCCCCATGGCTTTAGGTGTTTTTGACTAAGCATCCTACTTATTCTGGAGGATATATGTCGCTGGGGGTGGATCTTGAGTCCAGCTCTAATAAGTGTGTTGAGAGCCTCTTGAGCTCTGGCTTTTCCTGGCTGCTAGGGAGATGTAAGGGCCAAGGCTTGTAACCGCGGTGAGCACCAGAAGCCTTCACCCAAGGTACTGTCTCCGAGGGTGCAAATAAATCTTAGTATGTCAAAGAATTGAACAGAGAGGGGGAGGGGGAGAGGGAGAGGGAGAGGGAGAGGATCACACACGTTTATTCTTATCAGGGCAAGTTCAGGGGGTTGGGAGTAGGATTGGGAAGACAGCCCACCATCACGTGACTGGGGAGATTCACAGGGAATCGTAAAAGTGTACAGAATCACCAAAAGTGGAGAAATACACATTTAAATAGGAAAAATATCTCCTCCTTTCCCTTTCTCCCTCCTCAGATCTAGCCAGTGGCCAGATCTGGGTGGCGGGGCAGGTGGGAGGGTAAACTCACCACCTGGGCCCCAGTCTCCAGCAGACAGGAAAAGGAAAAGCACCTTCCAAGCAGGAGCTTGGAGTTTTAAAGTTTTCCCTTGGAGGAGGGGCCAGTGAGGTGCCTTTCCCTAGGGTCTACCTATGGGAGGGGTCTTCCTCCTAACCTCTCTCAGATGTATGCTGATGTGTGCTGAAGTGAGGCAGCTTCTTCTACCATGATGAAGCTTCCCCTGGAAACAGTAAGCCTGAAATAAACTCTTTTTCCCATAAACTGCTTCTGGTGAGGTCTTTATAGAAGCAATGAGAAGGTAAGTATAACACCCCATGAACACAGAAATTATTGATATCAGAAGACTGATACCAAGACAAAATGGGGTAAAATTTTGAATTTGAAGACCTGAGAAATAGCATATATAAGGGTAAAACTTAACAGCACAGCCAAAATCCCAAAGGAAAGGGAAAAGCAAGAGGGAAAAATGGAGAGACCCATGGTCTTTCAACAACAAAGTAGGGCAATGTAAATGTAGTTGAAATACTAAAATTAGGTGATATTCTAGGCAGGGCAAACCTTACACGCAGCCAGTAGTCAGACAAATACTGCCATTGGCAGTGGAGGTAGGCAGGTAGCTGGTGGTTAACACCTGAAAAGCCTTCTTGGCGGTCTGCCCAAGTTAATTTTTTCCAGGCAGCCTGCACTCAGATTTTGGGTTTCATGTCCTAAGCCTTAAAGTACAGTTTTGGGAGATGATCATAGAAAATTTCTAATAGTTTACTCCTCATAGAGCCCCCATGTTGGGCACCATTTATGAAGCAGTGTTTTGGGGTCCATTAAGGGATTAAATCCCATAAAGATGCAGGAAATCTCAGGCCTGTGGGCCCCAAGTTTGATTTATCTGTCCAAGTTAACAAATAATTGAAAAATGTGTACTCAGAGAGAGGTAAATTATGAATTATAATGTTTATTTTAGGGAGAATTAGGATTCAAAGTGAAGGTTAGCAGGGAAGTACAGACCAAAGAAAATTCTCTCCCTATCCAGGATGGAAAGAGAAGGGAAGATACAGAAAATCTCCTTCACATAGAGAAATGTCCATGGAAGAAGCTTCTGGAGAAGGGCCTACACACATAGAAAGCAAAGCAGGAGGGCCCCTTCACATAGGGTGTCAGAGGGGATGAAGAGATGATAAAGGACTCAGAGCTCAAAGATCATACATGTGGCAAAGCAGAAAAACATCCATAAACAAGGCAGGAAAGCACACAGACCAAAGGAAATTCATTCCCTTTCTAGCTTCTGGGAAGAGGGAGAGGAGACCAAGAAAGACTTGCCCATGTGAGGATTCAGAGAAAGAAGAGAATGACACACGGCTAGCCTTATTATATGCATCAAACACCCAATTAGTAGAAGCCTCAACATCAGACTCAGGTCTTTCAGGGAGAGGCCTGATTGGTTGGACTCAAGAGGTTGAGCCAGGAGTGACCAACTCATAGTTATGCTAAGCCTGGGAACTTGAAGGAAGTGCTGCACATTCTTGAATGAGACTGAGACAGACCTTGGTTCTAGTCCTGTCAGGGCAGGCAAGGTGGCATATCCTTGGGCCTCTATCCCTGGCTGACTGCTCATAAAATCTCTTGCACTGGGCACATGCCTTTAAGCCCAGCACTTGGAAGGCAGAGGTAGGATGATCCCTGTGAGTTTGAGGCCAGCCTGGGCTAGAAGCTAGACCCTACCTCAAAACAACCAAAAACAAACAAAACACACACACACACACACACACATTCTCTTGCTCCTGTTCTCCTTCATTAGGCTGCTGACTCTTCTTTTGGGGCCAGTGGGTTTTCAAGACAACTGTCTCATTTGTGGTAAGACTTTCCTTGTGTTACTGTTGTAGTTAGTATCTCATTGCTGGCACAAGGAATTGAAACAGCAGATGGCTGGAAAGTACTTATTTTGGCTTATAGACTTGAGGGAAAGCTCCATGATGGCAGGGGAAAGGTGTGACAATAACAGAGGCTGGACATCACCTCTGCCACAGCAGGTTACAAATAGCAGCAGGGGAGTGAGCTGAGTTCTAGTAATAGGGAATTTGGCTAAAACACCCTTAATCCCAGCCCAATGATACACCTCCTCCACCAAGGCTCCACCTACCAAATTGCCATCAGCTTGGAATAAATCATTCAAAACACATGAGTTCATAGGAGACATCTAATTCAAACCACCACAGCTACCTTGTGAACAGAATTTTTGCTGCATAAAACGAAAGTTTCCCAGTGGGTGAACAGTCAGGGGTTGTATAGGAATCATGTGGAGGTGGAGGTCTAAACAGTTAAAAATAGGATGCAGGCTTTTGCATATATTTCATTTAGTTAATATTACCATTAGAAGTTTTATCGTCTAACCATGTAAACCTGAAAACATTGTTTAGTAAAATCACTCAGTTTTCACTTAAATAGCAAATGTAACAGTTTATATGCACATTGAAAACCCACAGTTGAATGGAAGGAGTAAGGTAAAGGAAGATCTGTATTCACTTTTGCAGGTGTTCTCTCTGACAAGTAGAAATATGCAAAAATTCCTTAAGATGAAAATATAAAGTTTAGAACTTGCTTCCATATGAAGTGTATACGGGAATTTAACCAATGAGTTATGAAGTCATCAATAAGCCTTACCAGGCCAGAGACCTGAAAGTAATGAAATTTACTGAAAAGTGGTAAGAGTTGGAGAAGATCATACTTAGCGAACTCACCCAAGAACAGAGAGACAAATGCTGCATACTTTCCCTCATATGTGGTTCCTAAGCAGTTTAAGCTTAAACTCTAAGCACACCTGACAGGTGAATTGAGAGATTGCAAAAGGGGCTGAAAGGAATTGGGAGGGATTGGAAGGCGTGGGGGGGGACTTTTAAAATATGCTAAACCAATCATGAATTGATACCAAAAGTCCTCATTTACATACAGGGCCATGAATAGGATGGGAGGAATCCTAACCCAAAGAAAAATTGCTCAGGCCTGCAACTCCCTGTCCCCATCATTAGTTACTTCCCTCACTGAGCTGTTGATCAAAAAGACCTACAAGGTTCCCAAAACAAGACAGGCTTTTGTGAAAGCTCCTGAATATCTTCCCCAGGTCAAAGGCAAGACCCTATTGCTGAAGATACCACAGAGTGGCATCACACAACACCGAGACACTGTGCCAGTTCCAGAATGATAGGCAGCTCCCAGATGGTAGGTAGCATGTGTAGTGCTGGATGGCATTACATGAGCTGCCAAGGGAAATTGGACCATGATATTTGGAGAAAACAGAGATCACTGATAACCAATACAGACTTACGTGATGAGAATGCTGAACACACTGATAGAGACCAGCAAGTCAAGAAGTGCTCATCTGTGCAATAGTGGCACTAAACTTAGGGTAATCAGTGGCATAATGATTGGCTAAGAGATTCACTCAGTAGCAAGGCACCCTTAACTGGAACTGGGAACCATGTCAAAATCTTATGATCAAGAATCCAGGCTTCAAGGTGAAATACAAGAAAACTACAGAGAGGCCAAACCAATTGGATTTTTGCCAAACTTATAATGTTTGTCTCATTTAACTTGTACTGATCTCACTCTTTGATGGAGATTCTGTTTGTATTTTTCAGAGGGCAGCGAGAGCCATGGACATCCCAATTCTACCATCAAGACATGGGATGATGGCTAACATCATTAGGAGATGAATTACCCCTGGGCAACCTTATAGGGCAGAAGCACAGCCTTTGAGAAAGTGGGGAGATAAAGAATTGGCCTATCACCACAGGAAGTCAGATAACACTTGAAAGGACAATGGAGATAGAGAGATCCCAAAGACACCTAACACAATCCAAAGCAGTCCTGGAGATTGAACTCAGGTTCTCATGCTTCTTCATTAAATGCTCTTGTACACTGAGCCTTCTCTCCCTCCCATATTTTCTGTTTTCCATGTTGTTCCATGTTCAGTGTTCTGTGATAGCAGCACAGAATAATCCAAGGGGATCCACACTAATGAAATCAATGACTGAGCAGAGGAAGAGCAGCTCGAGCTGAATCATAGCAGACAGCAATCTGATGCTGAAAGACAAGTGCCTATTACATTGTGCTCTCTGGAGCAGTCCTTTCATTTAGAATGAATGTTCATCCAAAATGGTTCAAGGTTTGGGGCAGAGAGAGGAGTGTGATTCTTTTGCTTAGTCTCAGTTGTCAAGGGTTGATAAGGGTCATTGTTTTCTTCACCCCCCTCCAAGGAGTTGCCAGAAGGCAATCATGCTTGGCTGCTTCAAACAATGAACATCTTTCAGTCTGCTCTCAGGTCATTTTATCAGTCTACACATCTTGCCTGGGATTCTGGTGGCTATTCCTAGTGGACTACTAATGTGGCTGGTGTCCCTAGGCTGTGAGAGCAGCCCAAAGAAAACAATCTCATGAAGGATGTAAGGATATGAATGAACTGGATAGAAGGTGTCTAAAAACAGAAGACTCAGTGAGAAAGCACAAAAGCCTTATTCCATTTAATAAAGTCAACAAAAGCTTATTACAATATAGGTACTGCTGAGAAGACTGCCCTTCCTCCAAACCTTTTCCATAAAAGTATGGTGAATGATTTCTTCCTTATGTATGTGAGCTGTTTATTAAATGATTATTGCATGGACTGATGAAGGAAAGAGGAGATATCTTTCTTTCTAGAACACATTTTTTACCTAGAACACATGTTCACTAATATCTGACATAAGTCTTGCTCTTGGTTGAAAGCTTCCCCTCCTCCATGAAGCCTTCTCTGAGCAAAGCCTGCCTAGAGTTAATGTGTGCAATATCCACAGCACATGTAGTTCTGCCTATACAAGCAGCATGTGCTGTTTAATAGTTTGCTTCAACACCTGTGTCTCATACTCTGTGTCTTCCATATACATACAGAAATGACCATTTTATTCTCCAATAAATGTGCCTATTTCATAACTATAGGGACTATAATTTTCACTTTTTGTCTTCTAAGTCATTGTGTTAGTGAGCTTTCTCATTGCTGTGTCAGAGTAGCACACAGAAGCAATTTAAGGAAAGCTTTGTTTTGGCTCACAGTTCTAGGAGGTGAAGTCCATCAGGGAAAGAAGCCATGGCAGCAGGAGCTGTTGTAATCTGTGGCAGCAGGAACATGCAGCTACTTCTGCTTATCTCAGTGGGCCAGGAAGCAGAATTGTGAATGCTCCCATTCATCTGGCTTTCCTCATTTCTGCCTTTTCTTAAGCATAGGTCCCTGTGGTAGTTTGAATGTATATCCCCCATAGACTCGGGTGTTTAAATAAAATTGAGTTTTCAGCTTCAGCCCCTAGCAGGAAGACTCCTGCTACAGAGGGGCATGCCACTTGGGGCAGATCTAAACTCCAGTCCAAGTGTATGTAGAGAAGTTTTGAGCTCTGGCTGTATTTGCTTGTGGTGCTGGCTATTTGTGGTATTTCTCTGCTGGGATTTATGAATGGGGGCCAGTTTCTTCCACCACATATGAAACATCCACTGGATCTGTAAAAGTGAAATAAATCCCATCCTTCCATAAACTGTGTCTGATTTGGATGTTCATCCCAGCAACACTGAGCGGCCTACAATAGTTCCCAAACCATGGAGGTGATTCTACCCACTTCAAAGTGGTCTTTGCTCCTCACATAGTCCTTTCTGGAAACACCTTATAGACATGCTCAGAGGTGCACTTTCTAGGTGTTGCTATATCCAGTTAAGTTGACATTGAAAATTAACCACTACCCCCATGGTTCCTGAGATAGTTCCTGAAAGTGTTGGCCTGAAACTGCTTGTCAGTTTTACCTCTTATCTCAGGAAGTCATTAGAGAAAAGATCAGAATTCTGGTCAACCCACACTGGACTGATAACTATGGTCAATTTTAGCATAATGCTTCATTTAGTTCTTCAGCCCTGGAAATGCATGCATCCCTAATCTATAAAAAGTGTCTTGGCACATGGCTCTATTATGTTAAAAACTGAGATATAAATTAAAAATCTCCATCATTCTTTGAGATAAGATTATATTATGGAGTTCTAGCTGGTCTCAATCAAATTCACTACATAGCCCATGCAGGCCTTGAAATGATGACCTACTTATTACCTCATACTCACCAGGGCTGCGATTGAAAGCATGTACCACTATGCCTGCCTAAAAATATCTTTATCTGTCAGTATTATTAAACTGTTCAGGTTTGTTGACACAATCTTCATATGAATTTTAAGTGGAAAATCATTTCCAGTGGATATTTGAGTTTATGAGGTTATGATCGAACTTATACTATTTACTTTTTAATATTGAGTTTAAAATCAGTTATATTCTTTTTCTAATGAATAATACTTTGTATTATTTATTATTAAACTTGTGCAAATTTTTTAAAGTTGAAAGCAGATTGTGAATGTTCAAATTGACGAAATTCCCAAGTATACATTGATTATTGACTTAGTTCAGCTTTCTGAGATAGGCAGAAGACAAATTTCATCAATTTGTTTTACTAGTGTAAAGGTCAATTACAGTATCTGGATCAGAGATACTTGAGGCAATGCTGGCCATGTTATCTGAGCAAACGACTTTTGTGTGTGTGTGTGTGTGTGTGTGTGTGTGTGTGTGTGTGTGTGTGCGTGTGTACAATACATGAGACTTTAACAGATAATCCCAATGGAGATGAGGGCTAGACCTGAGGTTTCTAGATAATCCATTTTTTCTTTCAAGTCCCTATTGTTTTATATTTTATTTCTTGTCAAATTATAGTCTGAAGGCTATATATAGTCTGAAAATGAAGTTTTATTACCAATCTTCACTTAATATTTAAAAGCAAAGTGTGAAAGAAAACTTGTTTATCCATAATGTAGCATCAGAGATACAAACTGCTTTAGCACTTAAGGGGTCCCGGGACCACTAACTGAATAGCTTTTTCCTTTACTAAAAGTAGGAAACGTTATTCTGCCTGTAAGGAGAACCTGGATTTTTTTCTTATCTCTTTTTTTCCCTAAAAACTTACACCTCCAGGAAAGAGTTCTAGTTTAATCTTACAGCCCTCCTAGATGACAGAAACCATAGTCCCTACCTAAGATTTCTAGAAATATTGCCCCAATTTACAAAAACCAGTGAAATCTGGTCCTTGTCATATACAGACCTATGAACCTGCTGTTTCTCATAGAGACCTGTGTCACTTCCCGTAGCCGCCTCCATCTGAGTCTGCTGGTGGGCGTATTAGTCCACCTCTTATCTTTCTAGGCAATAGCCATGTTATCCTTCCTTCAATCCCACCTTCTCCTAAAGAGCTCACACCTTAAAGCTCTAAGCTATGATAAAATCTTTCTGAACCTTATGCTCTGGTCTGTGGATTTCATTCTTTAAATTTACTGTACAAGAATCCAGGAACACAAAATTATCAGTGAATTGGTGTGTACTGGCATGTATTGATGTGTATATATATATATATATGTATATATATATCATATGTATATATATATGTGTGTATATGTGTGTGTTAGTATACATTGGTGTATACTTGTGTGTGGTAGAGTTTATGGGTGTAAGTTGGTGTATATTGGTGTGTATTGCTGAATAGTGGTGTTTATTATTGTGTATTGTTGTGAATTGGTATATGTTGGTATATTAGCAGAATAACCCCAAGATTGCTGTATCAATATTTAGTATTTGCTTTTTTACCTAAGTGAAAAAATACTTTTGCTTTATGATCATTTTTTCTCATTCAAGACTTACTCCATGTTAACATAACTTCATTCATCATTTCTCCACCTGGGTGTTAAGATCTGTTGCTTTGAACTCACATATAATTTTAGTTACTACTGTTTTATAGCACTTAGCACTTACTTATGGGGTTGCTGTAACAGCATAGGCAACATCTTCCTCAAAAACCTAATTCTCCTTAAAGGCTAGGATACAGCCTTAGTTACGATCATGTGAAATGTGGCATGTCACTTTGAAAACATCTTGTTAAGTGCTCTCTAAGCTCTCCTGGTATGTTAATGTTAAAATAGACATTTATTCGTGCAACAATTCATTTGTGGAATAGGTAACACCTGGAAACAGGTACATAGAAGAGAACTTGAGAGTCTTTGATGACGGAGTGGAGACATTTGAGTGGGTCAAGCATGACATGCTGACCATTAAGTTCAGAGGAAACCAAAGTTCCTTATCTTGCTTTATAAAGCCTATTAGAACAGCCCATGACTACCTCCACATCCTCATTACCTATTGACTTCTCCCACTGCTCTCCACATGCTCTCCATACACAAGGTATCTTTGATCTTCGGCAGCTGTAATAGTCAAGATTCTCTAGAGGAACAAAATCACCAGAATAAAAGTATATTAGTAGGGGATGTATTAAATTGGCTTCCACGATGTGGGCTGGGTGGTCCAACAATGACTTTTCAATAGGCTGGAGTGTCTGAAAGCTGTTATATGCTCCGTCCATGATGATGGTTGTCTCAGCAGACCCAACCTAGTTCTGAAGTCCTGGAGGATTCCTGGAAACCCCTTGTCTTCAGCCCACACTGGAAGGCTGAAAAGCTGGGTTCCTTTATGTTCATAAAAGATGATAGTAAGAGAATATATGCACTCATCAGCCAGTAGCAAGGGCAGCCAGGCAAAAAGTCTCTACATTTTCCTGGAACCTCTTTGGGCTGCTGCTGGAAACTCTCTACTCTGAGAGAGGATCTCCTTCCCCCATCCCTATTTAAGCTTTCCTGGAAGTGAACACATAGTTCTGCCAGAGATGTGTGTCTCTTATTGGATTCCCGATCCAATCAAATTGGCAATAGAAATTAACCACATGATGAAAATAAATCCTCCCAGCTGAAGGAAATGCAATTACTGCTTGGATGACCTTGAATCATTCTCTATGGGGCAGTGGTGTGGTTTACTAGAATTAACATTCACAGCAGTCCTCTAGGATACTGAAGTTTTCTGTCTTTTTCATTACTGTTATTTTTTACCTTTTTCTTAAAAAAAATAAACAAGAATTGTTGCCCAAGTTCTAAAATTCAAGTTTTGGAGTAAACTGAAAAATGGAAACTGCATTTTTGAAAATATAGTACTAAGGAAAAAAGTTAAAGAATATATATTTCTATGGGTAGGGTTAGTATTTGTAAAAGCTGAAAATCTGATCATTTCCATTCTAAAAGGTCCTAGCAAATTTCTGTGCTGTTCAATTTCATACAACCAAAAGGTGGCGGTGTTCCTTTGCGTTTCCTTTTGAAACTCATTTTCTAAGATCCAAAGTTTTCAGATGTATTCTGGCTCAATGTGACATTTAAAAGAAATATTAGGCAATATTACTATTATCACGTGGGCCAAACAATAATTTTGGTTGATGAGTTGTTTTCACAATATCAGCATTCAGTATAAGATTTACTACATTGCATGATTTGCTCTGCATAGCAGAGAGAGAAAAGGAGAATGTGGACTTTTACAGCCCCTCGTTTTATTATTAAATGATGTCTTCCTACTCTGCCTTGAATATTAACTGGTTCATTTTGTAACACTAGGCAGTGGTTTATGCTCACATTGGATTAATTAATGAGGGAAACAATTTACATTTTGTGCTCATAAAGACACTGTATTTCCATCATTATGCTTGTTTTAAAGTTGCCTCGAAGAAGCAACAGACAGTGATAAATAGATTGTAAACACACCCTATACATTGTTATTATTATCCTTAGAATGGAAGCAATAGAAAAAATATCAACTTAAAATTCTAAATCTGTTCTACAGTCTTAAATAAAAGGTTACTTTAGGCAAACATTCTCTTTTACAAGTATTCCTTGGCAAGAATTTACTCGAAGGTCAATTATTAGAAAGAAATTCCGGGTTTTTAAATTAACATACAAAATATTACTTTACTTACTCTGAAGTAAGTTATATTTTAAGGAGAATACTTATTAACTGTTACCTGATGGTTACAGCCTGTCAGTGTTTGCATGGATCCTCATTTGCTTTGCAACAGTGCTGTGGGTTTTTTCTTCTTAGATAGTTTACCATAACTACTGGGGGAATACAACACAGACAGGTTGTCTCGCTGGCTTGGAAGCCAGGCAAGTCTCAGTTAGGTGTTTCCGGTGCAGTGGGAGTAGGTAGCAAACTCAGACAACCACTATTGTTTGGTGGGATGTGCACAGATGAACTGCACACATTTCTCTTTGCATCATCTTGAAAGGACATTAGACATGGATTTTGTAAAACGAGAGAGGCTCATGTTGATTTCTGCAACAGTCTCTAGTTTGGCTTATAAAAGTAATTTGGCCTATAACAGTAATAATGAATTAATAAGTATCTATTGAGTATTTAGAGAAGAAAATGGGTTTTACAGCATGAGAGGAAAAGCGGAGAAACATTTCTTTTAAGAATCTAACTCACATTAAAAATCTTTATCTGCTCAAGTCCAACCCTGGGTGAAAGTTTTCTTTCCCTGTGTGCATTTCAATCTTCCAAACAGTGATAGAGACCTGGATTAATTGAAGGAAAGAGTGTAAGGGACCTGGTTCATAGCTTTGGTTGCCAGGATATGTTTCCTCAGGTCTTTCTTGCCTCACATTCCCCACTTTCTCAGGTCGAAAGATTATTCTGTGACTATCCAAGGATGTGGCTGTAATTCTGCATCCAACCCTGGTTGCTTTTAGATGAATATGAATATGAGAAACTGCTTTGGGAAAGCATTTTATGACCTACTTTAACCCTCAAGACGCCAATTGAATCTTCCGTCTTTCAGTCTCTCTACGCAGGCAACAACTGCATGTGTGACTTCAATGTAATGCATATTAAAAAACATATTGCCAAAAAATCCTAAAATAAAAGTTTTGGAAATTCTGTTTTAAGTTTGGTCTGAATGCCAAAAGACATTCATTTTTTATTCTGATAAATATGGAGAAAAGTAAGTATACTCATTTATATGATTATAATTTTAATATGGAAATTTTTGTTCATCTATTTTATATTATGCTAGGTGATATAGTTAATGCACTCTACATAGAAATTTTGATTCTAAATTGACATTAAACAGACTATGTATTTGAATGATAGCTAGATTTAGTTGTTGAACCAAAACTTTTTTTATAATTAATCTCATGAAAATGAATAAAATGATTTTGTGTTGGTAGTGGTCTTAACTGATATTTACTTAGAATTCCTTTACCACATAACGGAAACAAAATTTCCAAGATAGAATAGGGTAAATTAGTTTTAGTTTCCTCTTTGTTCTATTTCCTTGTTTTTCAATAGAAAGAACTTGAATGACAGTCATATCGTCCTTGGTCAGCCAGGGAGAGAAACCAAAAGTGAAAACAATGATTATTTACACCTTGGTCTCGTGCTATATAATTAGCTATTTCTATGTTATAGTTCTCAAGGAACATTATGATTTTGAAAAGTAAACTATTTTGCCTGTTTTAGGAGCACTCCAAGGTCCATAATTGCAATTGCTCATCTGTGAACTCGACAAAGCACAGATGAGCTGCGAGAGGTTATACTCCTCAGAAGAGAAATGTTTTGACTGAGCTACATGTATGTGCCTAGAAAATATTTTTCAACGAATAAGTTTCAGATACCGGGACATAAGAAGAAAAAAAATCCCCTTGTCCAGGAAGTAGGAAAATTGAATCATACCCATCATCAACATTTATTATTATGTGCCAAGACTCATGCTAAATTCCTTCCTTCCTTCCTTTCTTCCTTCCTTCCTTCCTTTCTTTCTTCCTTCCTTCCTTCCTTCCTTTCTTCTTTTCTACTTCCTTTTCTTTCTTCCATTTGTTTTGGTCCTGAGGATTGGATCCAAGGCTGAACATTGATTATATAATCTTAACACTGAGCTATAAGCCCTAGCCAAAGTCATTTTTATACTTATTAATTCACTTAATCTTTACAAAAACCTACATTATAGGAACTATCATTATCTTCATTTTATAGATCGAGAAACAGAAACAATATGTATTACATAGCTATATAAAGTGGGACCAGGTGGGATTCTAATTCCATCTGGTTTCTGAAAATAAGCTTCTCATCACCATACTATCTTTTCTTTCTAGTGATTCCAAGATACATTGGCCCTTCTCCAAAATATCCTGGTGGAGGATCAGCCTTAGGAGATGTTTTGAACAATAGCAATTAGCTTCTTAAATCACTGCATGGTAAAACTTGTTTGGAAAACATTGCATACTATATTTTCATGTCACTATCATTTTGTTTAGTCTAAATGCAAGGTAGCCTGCTAAATATTTTGGACAATTTCTGCAAAGGTATGAAAATGAAACACCTGTCATGACAATGTTGTGAATAATATATTTCATATGCTGTGATAACAATAATTTTAGATGTATGAAATAACATTCACATACTATTTTAATAGTCATAAAGTCTTCCAAAGTACATATGTTTTAAGATGAGGAAACTGAGGCAGAGGTATTAAGTGATTTTGTCATATTTAACAAAATAGCCAGTAGAAAAACAACAAAAACAGAATTTCAATCAATTCATTGGTCCAAAACCAAGTGTTATCAAGTGTGCCAGTGTATGTCTCCACTGGCAACAATCACATCCTGGAGGGTGATTAAGGATATGCTTTATATGCCATTTGTCCAGCCTGTTGTAAGCTGTGTATTACTCATTTGAGTCAAAACCAAGCAAACAAAATCTTTCTCTCTTTTCACTTGAATGTTCAGAAGTTCTCTCTTCCTTAATAGACAGGAAGAATGTGCAGTTAAGTGTTTGTTTTTTGTGTATAGTACAGCAGTTAGTCAAGAAAATCTACTTTATTATTATTATTATTATTATTATTATTATTTTCTGTTTGATTTTGTCACTGCAGTGAATTACCATGGCAACAGATTTGAGATGAGCTGATAAAACTGTGATGGTATATCACCAAGCAGAGAAAGCTGTATATTCTTCAAGATGTTAGGAGATCCTGCATAAAGATAACAAAATAAAATCTCTTGCTTTGTCTTACTTTGTCTATCTATAGACATAACAACTTTATTTTGGAGAAGTATCTCCCCACAGTCATTCCTTAGCTTTTTTTCTTCCAGTAAGTGATTAAACAGAGATACCATCTTCAGGTTTTATTTTGTCAGTGTGGACCAATCAAAAATAAAATATACAAAAAATTTAATTTTACTGAACCCATGATTATATTTTGAAACACTGGCCTTTATGGAATATTATCTTCTATATTTATTTTCTTACTCGGTGCTTTCAATAGCTCCACAGCAAGATATTTTTCTCACATTTTATGGATGAAGAAACAGAATTAGTTAAGTTTATGGTTAGTTGGGTATTTATTTCTAAAAGAGCTTTGTCCAAGTTTCTTTAGATAACAAAGTATTAATCTAGTTTTCTGGCTGCAAATCCCATGATCTCTATAGATTCTTTGCATAATTCATGAACCTGGAAAGTAAAGGAATTTTATGCCCTTTTCTGAGCACATGTTAAATGATAAGTTACTTGCTAGAATTATGGCAGTAGCATTTGGATGGTTGCAAAGAATAGCATCCATATCATGCGAAATGAGTATGAAGTTTGTGTCTTCTAGATATTGGCTTTATTTTTATAAGTGACTCTGATTTAGTATAAGTTAATGCTTTCTATTTGAAAGTGGTGTTGCTAGGCATTTCAGTATTTTCTTGGGCAAATAATTGTAGAGCCAAACACCAAGTGATATCTGAAGACTTTGAATAGAAAATGTTCAGAGTATTAGAATGGCTCCAGATTTCTGTGGAAATCATATTTTTTACATCCAGACTTTTTAAAAAAAGCATAGCTAGTTATTTGTTCCAGTCTGATTATAGGGTATTATCATATTAGCCTTTGTCTAATAACTTTTGATTCAGGAAGCATACTTAAAATTATGTGCAAATGAATAGTGTAGCTCCAAATGAGGAATTCCTGAATCAAAGTATAAATTATAAACAATTTGACTTAACTTTGTTTCCCCCCAAAATGTTTGGAAGGTAACAACTGATAAGGATTTTATCTAGATACCTTGCTATTAAAAGGTGTTGAAAATCTTAAAATCCATTTTTGGTGACATCATATTCAATGGCATTGTATATTGTGGATTGGAGCCTCCTATTAAGTAAGACAAATATATCACAGAATACAAAGAAAGTAAGAAGCTATTGCTTTGGCCTCAGTGCAATCATTCATTATGCTGTGTGGACTATCATTAAGTATACTTTTAGTTTTAGAAATCAACAGAGTCATTCTCATGCATTTTATAATGATATCAAATACCTGGTTAAAATTCAAAGTTATCAGTAACCATTACTCAGGTTCTGTCACTATTGTCATAATTTTGATCTGAAGTTTTAAAACAGATATATTTCCAAAGGATTTATATGTGCATCTGAAAACACTGATCTTCTAAAGTTGGGTTGATAGCCTATTACATTTCCATCTATTTTTACAAAGACACCTTGAAAGTTAAATGCATTTCTCGGATTGGAGAATATCATCTTATTGCAGTTTAAGGTCACCACCGCTTTGCACATGCAACCATAAAAACACACAACGACTTTGCGGTTCTAGGAGGAAGAAAAAAGAACCTGAGATAGGAGTGAGTGGCAGAGAAAAATCTCTGTGGGAAGAGATGGGTGTTAAAAGCCGAGAGATAAAGAAAACAGTTTCTTACTTGAAAGGGAGTCCTAGATAAGAGCAGGAATGACGAGGCTTTTAAAACTGGAGTACTGAGGGTAAAGAATACATAAGATGGAGGAACAGCACAAACATTATGGCAAAAGAATTAATAGATTTTAAATGTAGAAACTGGACATGGAAACTAGAAAGGAGACCTACTGTGTGGGGAAATTTCAGAATACTTGTAGCTTATGCCAGAATTAAGCACACATACCTCCAAAATTAGGAAGGTTCAAATTTAAAGCTGAGCATATCCAGTGTAGGCATGAAAGTCACTTGTTAAATGAGTTCAGATAATTGAACTATCAAGTTATAAATGAAACAGAACTATGTAGGAAGTAGATGCATGTTTGGAAAATATATTCTAATTCATTCTATGACACAGCACCATGTTGTATAGAAACTGCAGTTTCAACTTAGTATTCAAATACAAATACCCAAGCAAGTTATTAGAAGCGACTCACCTATGGCAAGTGCATACACTGTTTACTTAGTACTATCAAAAATGTGGAACACGCTGGTATATAGTATATAAATATATGCAAAAGAATTTCTGGAGGAATCATGATGTATTTGCTTAAATTAACATTACATACAATGGAATATTACCCACCATCAAACATAATTAAAACATCTTATTTTCATTTAGAACTCCTTATTATGATCCTGACATATTTCATTTTATGTATGGCTATTTATATTTTTCCAAGACTTTTGTTGAGGGCCCTCAACTCTGACTACATAGCAATCAGTATGAAAAAGTACACTTGTTTAAGTACCATCTCAAGAGATGTGATTTCTTTGGTTTTTATAAGACCCAATCATGAGCATTTCTTAAGTTACATCGCTGTCCACCAGCTGTGATTCTTAGGTTTGGTCTGGTTTGAGAACTTTGGTGATAGAGGGATATTATTATGCCCACAGCTCAGCTCAATTACTAATAATTACCCATATTCCCCATTAGTCATTAGTATATTTTCTCAGCTTATTTTTATTAGAAAACAAAATACATATTCTATTACTTTGCATAATTTTATTGGATTGTGGGTGACATATGTATGAATTTTTTTATTCTTTTTAAAAATATTTTATTTCTTTCCTTATTTGAGAGAGAGAGAGAGAGTGTGTGTGTGTGTGTGTGTGAGAGAGAGAGAGAGAGAGAGAGAGAGAGAGAGAGAGAGAGAGAAAGAGAGAAGAAGACAGAAAGAGAGAATGGGCACACCAGGGCCTCCAGCCACCACAAACTCCAGACACATGCGCCACCTTGTGCATATGGCTTTATGTGGGCACTGGGGAATCAAACTCTGGTCCTTCTGCTTTGCAGGCAAATGCCTTAACCTCTAAGCCATCTCTCCAGCCAGAATTCTTTTTATTCTTAATAGAAAGTTTTTGTGACATATTTGAGGCTAATTTGTTAGGGTCTTAATTTATCTTAATTTTTTAAGAGATCCATAAAATGTTGAGCATTCCCTGCAAAAGACATACCAAGAGCAAATTTAGTCATTTATTTACAGCAACTTTGCATTGGTTAGTTTTTTGATTTCCTTCAAATCGTGCCACTTTGATATTATTTATATTATAGGATTTATATTATAGGATTTGTTTTTCACCATGGATTATTTTGCTGTAATAGGAATTATTGAGGGCAACTGACAGTCATGCAAAAAGTGCAAACTATGAACAGTGATTGTCTAAAAGCTTTGACATTGGTCCTCTTACATGGTAATTTAGTGCTTTCTTCCATGCCCCACCTCATCCTGGGCCTCTGCTGTGCAGTTAGTCTTGGATGAGCTATAGCAAGCAGCAGCATTAATTGCTAAAGTCTAATTAACTAAGTAAGGTCATTTTCATAGTGTCTTTCATTGTGACAAGGGCCATAAAAGAAGCAGCACCAACCAAGACAAAGCCAAATGCATAAAAACGCCATTGTCAATCAAAGGAATGAGGTATTAACTGACAGGAAGAAAATGTGCTCATATCTGTCAGTGACAACTTTCATACAGTGGGATTTCCCTGTAGTGATAAAGCCATAGATTTTGAACTAGCTCATTATGTAATTCTTTTATTTCTGAGTCATAGCCATTGTCTAACACTGAAACAATTGTGTACTTAGATGTTTTATTAGACATGTTATGAGCAAGGTTTTTTTTTTTACTGAAAGAAACCGTTACTGTGTAGTTTAGGGGAACTGGCTATTAAGAGAGACAGCACTTCATCAACTGTGAACCTTCTGAATCCTTGCAACTTTGCTTCCAGAGAGAACTGTCCTTAAAACCATCCAGGAGAATGTTGTTCATCTTTGTTGAAAGATCAATTCAGTGAGTATTCATCCATTACCATGTATATTTCACACCAGTGAACAATAAGCTCATTCACTTTACATGCTAGCTAACTGCTCAAAAAGTAATAAATGTCCTGATTAATTACATTTAAATATTAATTTTATGCCATTAAATTAATTGAAATAATAATGTCCACACTATTTTCAAACTCTATTAGAGGAATTTCCTTTTCTGAGTATTTTGATTGTATCTAAAACACAGACCACACAATAGTTACATTACAACCATATATTACCTGTTTGTTGAGTGAATAAATGAAAAACAATACAAATTTTGGGTTATTATCAATATGATTTTAAGATTATAAAGTGTTACACAAATAAGGGTATTGTTTTGTGGTTGACTACATTACTATTCATTACAGCCTACCTAATTACTTAAGATGTGCCAATGTAGATGATGGATAAAACATCTGGCCAAATACTTGAACTGACTAAATATTTTGGAATGAGTTACCTGAATCTATTGCTCAGAAATAATTGTTAGACTGATTTTTCACCAATAGTGTTTAAATTTTAATAATTGAACATTTTTTTGAGAAATGACTATTAGAACACCTCCTTGATGAACTAATGCAAAGAACAATCTTAGAAAAATGTAGGTAATTATAGAGAACATATGGGAAATATATTCTTTTTACATGAAAATCAATCAATGATATCACCATTCATCACAGTATACCAAATATTTTAAAACTTTTGGTGATTGTCTTTATTATTAACTTCCAAGTTTCCCTTTAACAGATGCTAATCAGATAATAGAAAATGAGTTTGCCCTGATTACAATCCCGTTCAGCTCAGCATATTGGATGGTGGAGTAGCCCCACTCTTTCTTCCTGTGGACCATTGCTGCAGACACCAGCTACTATATTTTTGGCTCAGAAAAAAAGGAGTGAACTGAAGGCATCTTAATATCACAGGTGCTGCTCTGCTAAGCACTTTCCCTGTTTTTTCCAATGAGATGTTGGAAGAGGTGCCTTCCGGATTCTCTCCTTGCCACTAGTTTCCTCAACCACCTAAGTGGCCTCAATGCCACCTTTTCATTTGAACTCCTCCAGCATAATGAGTTTCTGCACAACAATTTAATAGTCATTTCAAATGATTTTGATTTTATACATTTGACAGTGAGTTAGGAATGCAGACATCGTCTGCATTGTGCAACCATCTGTCTGTACTTGTTCTATTAGGAGAAATTTTATTTCAAGGAAAGATCCTACAACAAGGGAAAAAATTAATAAGAAGACATTTTAGAATAAAGAAACTTAAAAATGCTTCAAATTTCAGTTGAATAAGTTCTTTTTTTTTTGAAAAGCTGGAAAGAAAGGGAATTGGTTGATTGCACAAGGTTGTTTTATCCATTCTTAAATGTGTCACTTTTAATGAGGTAAAAAACCCCACAAACCAAACAAAATAAAACAAAACAAACAAAAAACAATGGTTAGAAAGAATCTAACTTTACTGGCTAGCATTTATTTCCCTTTTATTCTTGCAGGATATCTTTTTTTCTTTCTTTCTTTGCACATGTTCATCTTTTGAAAATGAATGTTTGCCAAATTGAGTTTGAGTTGGAAAGGAAAGCGGGGTAGGGGGAGGTGGGAGGTGGATACGAAGATCTGACCAAGCATAGTAACATCTGATTTCCAATACAGGAGAAGGCTATCTGTCTTGGTGAGCAATTAAATTATAATTATACTGATTGAGAAATCATGTTTTGGAAAAACTAGCTTTTGAAACTTGCAAGTCTGTTCTATTTTTCACATATATCTTAGGGGAAAAATCAGCACATATGGAAAATAATAAGAATTGTTTTTCCCCTTTATTATAGCCAGTTTTTACTTTGTCTATGTCTGCTGTGCTTCAGAGGTATGAAGTAAATTCATAACTTTGATAATGTATTTTAAAACACAAAGGGATACCATAGCCTACTTTACCTGGATTATTTTACAAATATTGAAGAATAATTGATTGGAAGTTTTTGAAATTTTATTTTTAATGAGAGAGAGAACTAGAAAGACAGGGAGGGAGGGAGGGAGAGAGGGAGGGAGGGAGGGAGGGAGAGAGAGAGAGAGAGAGAGAGAGAGAGAGAGAGAGAGAGAGAGAGAGAGAGAGAGAATGAGAATGGGTTCACCAGTGTATCCAGCCACTGCAAACAAACTCCAAACACATGTGCCACCTTGTGCATTTGGCTTTCCTGGGGAATCAAATCCAGGGCCTTAGGTTTTGCTGGCAAGTGCCTTAAATGTTGAACCATCTCTCAACCCCTGATTTGAATTGTTACTGATCAAAATCAGTTTGGTTTGGATAATAAACGATCCTTTTCAAGAATATTGGTTTAAAGTGTTTCATAGTGCAGTGGAGTATCTTCACTTCAGACCTGCTCTGCTGCTCTTCTTGCTGTCTCTTTGGCCACATGCATGCCAGCAGTTGGTTGTGCTGCTGAGACATTCTGCATGGTTATTTAGAAAGCTTTGTTTGTTTGTTTTCAGGAAGGCTAATACTATCCAGTAACATCAAGCTCATGTAAGAGAGATGATCCATGTACTCAGAATCATCAAGGATTATCACCATCTTGTACTCAACAGTGAAGCCTCTGGGAAGCATGACATGCTTTAGCCACTCAGAGAAAACACGTTAAAGAAATTAAACAAGAAATCAGGCACATGTAGGTAAAGGGAAAATGTGAAATTCCCTCACAGTTTTAGAATTTTCTGGATTAATTTACCTTGTTATCGGAATGTTGTCCCAGACAATGGAAGTACTGTAAGCACTCAGTTTAAGCTAAGCGAGGGCTTATGAGGAAGATTAGAGCAGCACAAAATATTTCAGACTTCCAAATTTTAAAAACATTAAACATGAAGGATCAACACACACTTCATTCATTTCCTTAGACGAGGTATGGCATTCTAGAAAGGGGTACACTTTCCTCATTCTGCCCATCAGAATAAGAAACTAACATTTCAATTGGCATGTAGCACAAAAAACATTTGTCTCCAGACCCGCTTGTTTATTTATACGGGGTTAAACAAATCAAAAGTTCTGAGTACAATTTATGGGAAATATCTAACTTGTAAGTCTCTCTACAATTGAGCTGTAATGATATAAAAGCTACAAATCACGACACAAAGTCATTTGTATTTCAATTGCTGTAATCAGAGAATACATTTCTGCTTAACACACTGTTATATAAAGACAATTAAATTTGGCCTATCTAATCATCATGCCTGAATTATTATGACTACTCTTTTTGAGCTAGGATATATTTGCTAGTGACTAAATCTCTACATTCATTTGTATTTGAAAAAATATCTTGCAGTCATTAAGCAGCAATTAATTTTCCCCAATTTTCAATTTGTCTTTCCATTTTTAAGAAGTAATCTTCAAATGCTAGGATTAATCTCAATTATAAAATTGAGATATATCTCGTTAACTTAGCTAAAACTTGAGACTTAATATAGACATATATTAAATGGATGCCACAAAAGCAAAGATCTAGAATAGTTCTACATAAATGTGTGGCAAAAATATCAGTCTCCTACTTTAAAACGGGCTATTCTCTGTTCTGGAATTTATATGCCCCATACATCACTGTTCTATGTTAGATGCATGGCTATAAAATTGTGAAAATAGAGGTTTTTCTGGCAGCAAAAGGGTTAACTTCTTTTTGCTTTACCCGTTTCAAATTACAATGAGAAGCCTCTTCTTTCCCAGCAGGGCTGTGCTTACATTTCTCTTTAGATCTCTCTTGAAGAGGGCTGGTATATTTGTGCCTGCTGGAGGTGGAATTAACAGCAAGAAGGAAAAAGGGATTGAGTGGATTTACAGGAAGGATTTCAAGTAAAATCAGGGAAGCACATTGACTTGAAGAGTATAACCTTGAGCCTTGTTTTACACTAAGAGGATGCAAAAGATGTTAAAGTTATCACCAGGCTGCCTGCCGGACAGATACAATTCCAACACCAAGGTGCAGAACAGCATAGATCTGTGACTCAGACTCAGCATTTGCCTTGGAAAGAGCCCAGGGGTTGAGAAGAACTCAAGAGCAAGTGAAGAGAACTTGGGGACGACAGTTATCAGAAGATCAGCTTCCGTTAATTCAAATACCAAAGGCCTGATTATCTTAAATTCACTTAGGAATGCATAGGTTATTCGATCAGATAATATTAGCTGTTTTTTGCTACATCTATGCAGCAAATACTCTTAACAATTGTGGATAACTGGAAATCTGAATTTCAGCTTTCTTAGAAAAAAACTTCTCTTGATACATTCCAAAATATTTAAAATAGAACAGGAAAATCTGTGAGGATGTTGTGTTTAGAAGTGTCCCTGTCATGAAGAATAGGTAAACTTATTTTTACAGCTACTGGGAAAGTAACTCTAGGAATTTTTTTAAAGTGGACAAGAAGGATTAAAAATATCAGCTTTTGCTTTTGGACAAAAATGCCTCTGAGTGTATTTTTACTTAGGGGTGTTGTAGGTTTTCTCTGGAGCTGCTGGGCACTAGTGGGTTATGCAAAAGGAGGTTTGGGAGACAATCATGTTCACTCCAGTTTTATTTATAGAAGACTACGGAACCACGAAAGACGGGAAATACAGAGGGAAATTCTCTCTATTTTGGGTTTGCCTCACAGACCCAGACCGTTTTCACCTGGAAAGCAAGCATCCTCTGCGCCTCTTTTCATGCTGGACCTGTACAATGCCATGGCCAGTGAAGAAAACCCTGAAGATTCCGAGTACTTGGTGAGGGCATCCCTGGCAGGCGAGAACAGGGGTGCAAGAAAGGGATACTCAGCATCACCCAATGGGGATCCTCATCGAATGCACTTATCTCAAGCAACAACTCTGACCACCCAGAGCCCTCCTCTCGCCAGCTTACATGATACCAACTTTCTGAACGATGCTGACATGGTCATGAGCTTTGTCAACCTAGGTATGTTGTTCATTTATTTGCTCATCTGTGTTATTACAAAGTGGAAGCCTTTCTAATGGTAAAGTGGCTGCTTGGTAGGTGGCCATGTTTATATAAAGTCATTTTCTATAACTTTCCTCTTTAGCTTCTGTTTCCTTTCTTTCATTGATGTAATATTTTGCTTTAGGCAACAAAGTCATATATGTTTAATATGAAAAGCCAAAATTAAACACACAGTTTTGGGTAGATTTGGATCTTTTCCGGTCTTGTTAAAATTTCAACCTAACTTAAATACGTGAATAAAAAAGGCAATAATATAAAAAGGGGAAATTTATGAGAAGAGCAATGCTTTGGGCAAAAAGGGGGGGAAACAGAGACAAGCATTTACATAAGGGAAAGAAAAAATAACTTTTGAAAACATTTTATGTTAGTAATTCAAAGTGCATATATTGTATATACTCATGCTACTGATTTAAAAAACTTGATAAAAATTAAACAAGACAAAATAACACTGTAAAATATTACCACTAAAGTACCCAGGATGGAATTTTGAAATTTGAGGAAAATGGTTTACAAAAGAATTTACAATCTACAACTTCTTCACTGTAATGATAAAAATAAATTCCGACCTAATTGATCTTTCCCCCCTCTGCCCACAGGCAACAGAAAATTAAAAAAAAAACATGATTTGATGATCTATATCTATATAAAATTCTCTTTTTACATGAGATAAACAATATTTAATTGATCATTTCTGTATAGCAACAAGAAAAATAGTAAGTACTTTTAAGATTATCTTTCATTCAATGCTGGTACTACATGATATTGTTTAAATATTGACAATATCAAATGATAAATTAGTGCACGATATTTCCTTTCTGAAATAATATTAAAGAACTTACCTAAAATAATTTTATGAAGTCTATTTTTATTTTTAATTATTTTTGTACAAATTAAAGATAAATTTAATATCTATGAACATTCAGAGGAAAGTAACGTTGAACGTATTTTATTTTTTAAAGCTAAAATTTTTACCAACAAATTTAATCAACTGGAAAGAATAGATAACTTTACAAAAAAAGACCTTTAACATTTTCAATTTAAAATGCAATCTGCTTTGACTTATTTCAACATGTTTTACTACACAGTTAATGATAGGCTTACTTACATAACATCTCAAAGAAAATGTTCTTTGGTAAGACAGTGAACAAATCTTAGTGACACATGGCTGGTTTTATGATGTGTGTTGCTGAACGTGCTCTGCTCATGTGCTCTTAGCAAGCTTACCATGAAGGATAAGGAGCTTGATCAATCACAGGTTTTATGTTACTGGAGAAGAAGCTTTCAATGCTCAGTTTGACTAGGTCATCGGTGACTGCATATCAGGTGTTCTGGAGTGTTTCTGGAGACATTTCCTATAGATCTCACTAGGAACTTTTAAAGATAGCTTATTTTCAAACTGGTTTGATTGCTAAAGGGCATGGAGTTATGGCTCATGGTGCATTTTACTGTGTAAAATTTCTGAGTTATTTTTTAAGAATTTATATTAACTTCAGTATTTCAATAAAAATTATTTAACAGAAATTACACATTCAAAAGTAAATGAAAATATCAGCTCAAATCATCTAAAATATGACAAAGGAAAATGTTTCATACTTCAAAAACAACAGTCCACTTATAATTTTGCTGTAATAATATATCTTATTATAACTCATTATTTTGATCCACAATAGAAGTATATTACTATTTAGAAAATAATTAGATTTTCAAGTTGACACCTTACAAATCTACATGGAATTGAAAGTATAACTAACAATGATCAGCATTCAATAATTTTGAGTCCATTTTTTACATTAAATAGTTTTTGCTTTTAAATCAATTAAACCTTACTTTGTATTATTCACATTATAATAGCACAGCAGTCTATTTATACCAACACATAAAATTTTAATTTTATTCTAGAGAAACAATATTGAGCATAAACTTTAGAAGCTACTAATTTTGATCATGTTTAAACGGATGACTAGTGATATTTCTTCAATAACAAACCATATGGTTTCCTAGATAATTCCCAAATCAATGTCTCACAAGAAATTACTGAAAAACCAAAAAACTTGATTCTGACACTAGGTTAGTTTTTTTTTTTTGGTAGTAGTAGTAATCTTATAGAAAAATGAGCCACAATTTCATTACCTTTAAAATATGGCTTCTAATATATCTAAACTTTATAAGGAATCAGTGCTTAATATAAACTTTCTCTTCTATGTTTCTGCCATGAATAAAACAGATCAATACCTACCCAGAAAAGGAAAAGTATACTATCATTATGAACTTCATGAATAACTTCAATGCTTTTTAATATAATACCACTAGCAAATATTTTCTGCAAAACATTTCATGCACCTCTACGTTTCATACTGTAAGAGGGTCTTAGTATCTCAAAAAATGTGTATTTAGTAGGAACTAATTTCAAATGAGGTAGGTTAGGAGTAACTAGGGATTTCTATTGAGGAAGTCACCTGGATGCATAAATATATGGATACATCTGTTGATATATCTCATATCAAGGTAAATCATATGGAAATAATCTACTAGAATGGTTTCACAAAATATTTACTTTTTAAATTTCAAGTGAGATTAACATATTCATAAGTAAAAATGATTATAATTGACTAAAAGTTATTAAGGCATGTAAACATCTAAATATAAATCCAAATGCATTGTTTTTACTTTCCAATTATTTAACGAGATGTTTAATTTATAGAAACAAATGTAAATGTCAAGCCAAGTGTTATCATTCTCAAAATACTTTTAAGGTCTAAATTTTCCTTTGTGTTTGTTTTTAAAATTGTTGAATAACAACTGAATTTTTGCCACTTTATTTTGGTAATGCCAAATATATTTCTGGTAAGATTTTTTTCTTTCATCAGTTGCTGCTTCATATGTGCTAAGTTAGTTTATATATGAAGTAACTATGCAAATGAAAAAAATTACAACATGCACTTTTAATATTTAAGTATATTTCCTATCACATAAACATGAGATATCTTTCTAATATTATTTTTTAAAAATTAAAAAATCTTTCATTCAATTATTAGTGATTGTATAATTACAATGAAATAATTTAAGGATTTTAGAGAAATTACAAAAATAGGAAACTTGCTTTTGTATTATTCCTTGTCTAGATGTATGTATGCATATATGTGCCTATGTGTGTATGTTGTACTTTGTGCTTATTAATAGCTTTTGTTTCACTGATATGTTGGTTTGGAAATCAAATCTTTCTTAATATATTTAAAGAATATTAGTATGCAAATATAAAAGTAACTAAAAACAGCATTCAATACTTCATGATGTATGACATTTAGTATATTAGATATGAATGTATGAAAAGAAAAAAATTCCTTTGAAAATATTAAATTAAGTCCTCCTTAAAATAAAACTCTTCTGATATTGGACACAAAAAATGTTAAGCCTCTCAGTTAACAGATATGGATGTCATCATTAATATTTATTTTTGTTTCTGGCCTATCCAAGTGCACAAAGAAGATGAATTTATATAGAGCTACCTAAAAATACCTATCTATTGAGTTTGTTCAACAGAGTTATTAACACTTGTGCAAAACTAACACACTCACAAATGCATGCTAGATCTTTTTTGAAATAGGGGATGGTTTGAGAGAAAAGATGATCCGAAATTGTTTTAGTACGTATCCATGCCTAGAATAACCAAGGATTGGTATTGGCCCAAACCACAGTTATTCTTTCTACATTTTTCACGTTTGAACAGAAAGGCATTGCTGAGGGTGGAGACCGTTTTCTCTCTTCTCCAATGACCATTTCCATTCATCAACAAGACCAAGTGAGTTGTTCTCTTGAGAGCTATTGGATTGCCAAATGAATTTCATGGCTTCAGATACTGTTAAAATCATTGATTAATGAAAAAGTTTCTTTTTAACCTTAATAGTTACTTACAAATAGTCAGTTTCAAAAATCTACTGACATGTAGCAACTAGAAGTCAGACCCAACAAACGGTAGACAGATTAATAACTATTCAACCACCATCTCTACCTGTAGCTCCTTCTCTTTGCTCCTCCATTTTCTTTAGTTTTCCTCTCTCTCTCTCTCTCTTCTCTCTCTTTCTCTCTCCTCACTTCTAACCCACCCCAACATTCTTTTCTCCTTTTATTTTTAGTTCTCTGGTCTGTGGTCTCCTTAGCCCTAGGCTCTCTTGGCACCCTCCTTTTTTTTATTTTCACCTCCCTAAACCTTTCTAGTATCCACCCTTTGGTGCTAGTTTTTCATAGTTAGAGGCTTAGGCTAGCTGAAAATCAATTAGTTCCAGTTTGAAAACCAAGGAACTCTACTTGAGAAGAAGGTTATGATGTGTCATTCACTGCTTCCACCCATTGAGAGGAAAGCTCCCCAGGGCATCAGCTTACACTGACTCTTGTCCCTGTAATTGGTTCTCCATTACTTGCTTCTTCTTTGCTTTCTCATTTCTACCTGCCGTTCCCCCATGGACAGAACTGAAATGATTTTTTGAGTTTACTATTTTATAAAACTATTTAAAAATTAAGAAGAAAAAAATAAAAGGAGAATGGAAGAAAGGAAAGACTATGATTTTGTGCAAAACAGAACTAATCCAACATTCAATTTCCATTTAGTTTATCAGGATCTTTTGTTTGTACTATTTTTATTTGATACTCATGTCACAGATGCAAATAAATTGTTTCCTACATTGAGTTTAGAAGAGTGTGGAGATCAGGAATAATCGTTAGACATATTTAACAATGAGAAAAAGCATGATAAAGAAGGAGAACTGATTTTACAAGTACTTGAAAGGAAGACACAGAATGAAATGGTCATTAAAGGCTGGTCTTTGAGCTGTGCAGGTGCAGAGTGCACTGGGAAATCCGGAGTCTACCTCACACTGACAAGGCCACTAATTCAATATTCCCGACTACAGCAGCTCCAGGGGAAAAAAACCCTTTCATCCTCACACACTGAAATTCTGCAGTGGGGAAAAGGAGGGGATGTCTCAGTATGCATGTACATGGATCATACAGATGCACTGCTCACATGCACAGTCATAAATAATGTAATAGCTCAACTCTGAAAAACCACAGGTTAAAGGAAGAGGCTTCCTTGACATACAGAGAGGGGCTGAGATCAGAGAAGCCCTGACAGGTTGGGAGGGAAACAATGAGGCCCTTGTTCTGAGTCATATTTATGGGGCTTCTTTGCACCTTCAGTTCATAATTTATGAGCTGGGCTGTGGAGTTTTCCCATTTGCTCATATCTTAAAATAATACCCCAAGCCGAGATACCATGTACACCACACCAAACAACCTTGACATCCAGCTCAATTATCTAGAGGAAAAAAATGTGTTCATTTTGGTGTCTGATTGGGATGTTTAAAATTGAGTTCACAATGTTTGACAAAAAGATTTTTAAAAAAAGAAAATCCACCTACTTTTTTTTCTGAAAATTTGAAAGTATTCATATAGCCATGTAGTATTCCTGAAATTGTATGAGTCTTGTCCAAACAGTGGTGTGTAGATCACAATCTGAAAAGATATAAACAAAATCTCTCAATGTATACACTATTTAAAATGAGCAATAAGTCAGTAGGTTAATAAGAGAGATCTTTAATGTCTTTAAGAGAAAATAAAAATAACAGAAACAAAACCCTCCAAATCCAAAGCTAACACATTTTCCCTGCACATAAGACACAAATTAAATAAATTATATGCAGCACTTAGAATCCAAAGCTATGTATAATTATGAGAAGAGTGATATAGAAATTAAACTTGGAACCTGAGTCATATGATTGCTCAGATGCTAGTTTTTCTCAATGATGTTCCCATTCATTTTCACTTTCATAAGCAATGGGGTTGTCGTATGCATCATATAATAAATAACTCCATAGTTTAGAAATGAATGAATCTACTCTCTTAGATATTATGTTTGTTTAATTACTTTAAAGAAGTAAATATTAAATTGCATTGCTATTGTAAATAGGTTTCCTAGAATTGTTAGAAATAAAGAAATATATTGTTTAAGAAGGTCAGGATCAACTTTAGATTTTTATTCAGGACTGTTGGAAATGTCAAAAATCAAAAAAAAGATTTTATTTATGTAACTTTTATAAAACCCTTCAAATATTTTTATGCTATCATGAATTGAGAAGCTTAATAATGTTGCTGTTCACAGACTTTTTCCAGCCATGCCTCTTTGTGATTAACCTTTCTGCATAAGGAACATGGTCTGTCCTAGAATCTTAAGTCTCAGTCATATTTCTACTCCCATGTTTTTCAAGTTTAAATGTAAATTAAATCTAATTGCTCTATTTTATATGTTTTCATCAATGAAGTGAACAGCTTAGAGCAAGCCAGACTGTCTTAAAAAGAATTTTTTATTCAGCCTTCCTCTCTTGTACCTCAGGTACCTTATTTCAAAAGTATAGCTAACAGCATCACATCTCTTATTGGGTGTCAAAAATGATATAATATGTATAAAACATTAAGAACAGTTTTTAAAGCACAGTAGGACATCAGTAAATCATTGAATTGGAATTTTTATCCAATATCCGTAGCATATCTGTAAGAAGTGGCCACGAAAACTGTGAAGCCAAGTGTGAAATAAAAATGTCAGATTTGTTGAAAATGCACTAACAATGTTAAGATGGTGACAGAATAGTATCAGAACAAGAATAAGAACCTTCTGGGCCTTTTGCAAGTACCCCACTCATAAGCCAGGACATTATTCTAACAATTCCTACAATTAGTGACAGTCGGAACCCTGACCTGTTCACCCAGCTTTGTTTTGATGGTTTTTTAGAGTCCCAGAAAGAAAGAGACAACATACACAAATGGAATCATGTGAGGGAATATAGTTAACATAATATTTCTGTTGTAGTCAGAACTTTGCAGCAAAAGTCAAGGGATCGTGCAGCATAGTGGGATGGCTGGGTTTTCACTGCTTCTGGGAAATGGGAGAAACTGTTTCTAGAAAACTCAAAGGAACGATGTATGGGGAAGGTGCACTGACAGGAGCTGTGGACTTGTGAGAAAGGTGTCATTCAACCCATCACCAGATGCTCTGAAGGGAGAAAGAACAAAGACATGCCTGATCCATGCCTTTCTGCCATATTTCCTGCTTTATTGTTTTCACTGGTAGGCAGAAGGTCAGAATATTGGCACATCTCCTCAAGTACTCTTGGTATGGAGGGCTCAGTAGTGAGCAGTGGAGATGATGAGATCTTGAGGTTGAGTACAATGTTTGGTGAATCACACTTTCTGAATCACTTCAATTTCAATGTAAGTGACTCATATATACCTTGTACTTTAAAAATTTATGATAAATGTTTAAAGAGAATCATAATTTAGCTCGAGATAGTTATTTCAAAAGTTGAAAATTAACTGGCAAAATAACCTTTGCATGTTGAAATGAAAATACACATAAGTTGTATATAACTGACTGATTTTACCTACTATGTTAGTGCTTCTTTAGAGGAAGTTGAAATTAAAAAAAAACCAAACAGCACAAAACAAACAATCCCAAACAAGAAGTACTGTTTGCATATCACAACACCGCAAAATCAGTAACACATAAAATTCAGTAGGGAATAAGTTGGCACACAGGAAACATACAGACCTAGGATGCAGAATAGCACATTGTAAATGTTTAGAACTATTTGTTTTCAACCCTAAGCCATAACTCCTGAGAAGATTCATGACTATGTGTTAAAGGTTTTGAATTCTGAGTGGAATCACATAATAGTCTCACATGGAGCATTCACATTCCACAGTTAATGTAGCGAGAGAGCATAATGTTAGGACAAAGTAAATTGGGATTATTGTCTTTCTTGTTCATTACCTCCATTCTCCAGGCAGAGTTTGGGGGAGCCAAAGTGGCAGAATTTAGTGGAAGAGAAGCTATTCAGTAAGACTTGGGGCCATAGATGGGTCTTCTTTCTTCACAGACAGGAATTGGTTAGATAGTCCCTTTCTAGTATAGTCTAGGGTCTCCTGAATAGTTGCTAGGTATGATAATTTTAATTCTTTATATGTCGTTCTATTATTATTGAAAGTAGTAGAAGAGGAAGTTCAAATCGGTCTCAGTTCCTCTACAAAATACCTGGGTGCAGGTGGATAGTAAATATACATAGGCTCAGTTAACCTTTTGCAGATGAATCATTGCCTCTGCAGCAGAAACATATATTCTCTCTTAAACTATAGCACATGTGTAGGGGACAGAGAGGAGGTAAACGGGGACACCTTCACAAGATTTGCTTATATAGTATATATACTTATTCCTAATAAAGATATTTAAAAACAATGAAATAAAATTACAAATATTAAAAAAATCTATAGCACATGGGCATGAATATAAGGGATTTGGAGTCCTACTGTTGGTACACTAGTTTTGAATTTGAAAGCTTCATATCCCTGAGCAAATCATTGTGCATCTTAAGAGTGGAGAGCATAATTCTGAATGGTAGTTTGCTGTAAATGGTGGACTCTAAGCCTACATGAATGTTCCCTACTGCTCATATCAACTATGTCTACTAGCACAGACCTAAGGACTCTAACATCAGACAAGATCCATGTCCAGTCCACCAGGCTTTGTAAAATAAGTGACTAATAACATTTTGAAAGATGAACATAACTTTTCCTCTATCCAGAAATGCAAATGAGCACTTCAACTTTATTGCCTGTCTTTCACAGTGAACTGTTATGGGTTGAATGTCACATGTCCTCAATAGGTCCATATATTTGACTAGTTGGTCCTCATGGGTGGTGCGGTTGTAGATTTTTTATGAGGTGGGACCTAGCTGGAGGGGAGTGAGTCAATGGGGAGGACACTGAGGGATGTCACCTGAGATCTCTTCTAGCAGGGTCTCTCTGCTTCCTTCTTGGGGACAATCTATAGCAAGGACTGTCCACTGCTGTTCTGCTCCCACAGCTCATGAGCCAAAACAAGTCCTTCCTCCTTTCAGTTGTGTTTGACAGTATTTGTCACCTTGATATAAAACTAACTGATACAGACACAGTGATCTAAGACTACTGATATGCAGTATACAGGGAAAGGTCCATCCAAGAAAAATTTTCAGGAGATTAACTGATGCTTCCTTTTGAGGTAATATAAGTACTCTGAGAGGATCATAGGGTACTTTTCATTTATTTTTGTCAGGTTTCTGGTTTCAATGTAGATATTACTATGAAGAAGTGAAAAAGATTATAGGCCAGAGTAGTAAAATACAATTGATAGACATTTGTTTTAAATATTTAATCCATTTTTTGGGGGGGGCTTGAATTTTAATGACATTGATTCATGATGAGAATTAGGTGAATAAATTGAACTCCAAGTAGGAAAGTCAATATGCTCAAATGAAGAGTCATTATTGTAGGCTTCAGTATCGTCTGCAATTCAAGTCATTAACTCATCATTCCCACTATTACTTATATCTTATTGAAAGTTTGTTTCTATTTAACACATGGCATTAAGTTTTATGTCTTTCCCAGTACAATCACATCCTTCTGTTAGTTAGCTTGACTTGTTAACACCTGACATAATATTGACAGCAGGATAGAACTAGAGTTTGATTTTTCACTCAGCTTGTTGATGTGAAAATGGAGCATTACCAGCAGATAGTGACTTACAAATGTCACCCAACCAGAAAGTAGTAAAGTCATTCCTAGAGCCTTTACTCTCTAGCTATAAGATTTAGGTTTGGGAGGCTAGGTAGACATCTCAATGATTAAAGGTGCTTGTTTCCAAAGCACACAGCCCAGGCTCAGTTCCCCAGCACCCACAGAAGCAGATGCACAAAGCAGCACATGCTTCTATAATTCTTTGGCAGAGGCAAGAGGCCCTTGTGTGACCATTCTCCCTCTCCCTCCCTCCCTCTCTCTCTCCTTACAAATAAATAAAATTAAAAAACGATTTATGTTTTGCCATTATTCTCTAGCTTGAAAATGATAAAACTAATAGAACTTTTAAGAATGAGAATGGTATATGACTAAAAATATCTTTAAAACATTATCAGCAAATATCTACATGATTTCTGTATAGCACTCCAGGAAGGAAGTATGATCCACAAGATATAGCTAAGAAACGGAGCTCTAAAAGGACATTCATTCAACAAGTAAGAGCTGGGTACCAACTACTGAGCTGGCAAAAGACTGTGTTCTTTATTGCCAAGGTCATGAGGCTAAGGAGCCAGGCCTTGGCCAAGAATCCTTGATATTTGTGCCAGGACTATTTTGCACAATGTTGTGTATTTAAAAATCACACCAAAAGTCTAACCACAAGTAGAACTAAAGCCACTAACAAACATGTAGAAAAGATACTATTATTCAAATAACTAGCTTGAATTAACCTTCTGAGTATAGAGAAAATATTTTTTCAAAACATAATTTTTTAAAAAAAATGTTATTCACCTCAGTCTTTTTAAAGAGTTTTTACATATTTATTACCAATAATTAGATACAGTGGTACCCCATTTCCCTCCTCCCTGTCCCCAACCTATTGGGAGCCCTTGGTAGGCTTACTGGATCAGTCCATTGAGTAGAGAGTTATGCATTGCATAAGAGGTATCTAGGGTTTTTTTTCCTCCTTTGTGTGTTGCTGCTGAGGGGGGCAATGTCTCTGGATATTCTCCCCCACCATGGCTCTTACATTCTTTCTGCCCCCTCTTCCACTCAGTTCCCTCAGTCATGGTGGGTGAGTTTTAAGTCTGCTTTACTGTTGAGATATTTAAAGAGTTTTTGTTACAAGTTTGTTACCTTAAGCAAAATTTAAGGAAGCCTTTTAGTTCCCCAACAGGGAGGTAAGGTCAAGTCAAGGGCAGGGAAGCCTGAGCCCTTAGGTGGAAAGCTACTTGTGTAGCTATGGGGACTCGATGTGGAGGCTCTAGTGATCTTGGAGGAAACTTCTAAACCAAAGTTTTACATTTTAAATCAAATGTCAACTAGACATTCCAAGTATTAGTTCAGTTCAAATATTCATTATTGATTTGTGATGTACTCAGAAAATAGAGGCTAAAGAATATCCAACTTTTCAAAGTTTAGTTGTGTATCTAAATATTAACCTTTCTCTCTCTCTTTCCTTTTCTTTAGTTGAATATGAGAAAGCTTTTAACTGCTATCTGCTGCTCAATAGTTTGAGTTGAATGCTTAAGTCACTTTATCCTTTGAACATGATATGGTTTCAGGTAATAGTAAAAGTCAATGAAGATATATATCACAACAAGAATTATTATAAGGAGTTCTTTCATACATTTCATTGAAACTATTCAAGATACTGGGAACTAGGGGAATTAGGTATTCACTACTAGTTGGTCATTGAGGAAAATGACTGCATTATTATTATTATTATTATTATTATTATTACCAACAGATGACTGTGGTTGTGGAATGATATAGCAGAACATTATGGCCTTAAGTCTGCTGGGACAGAATCACATTGATTGGTGTTTACCTATTAATTCACATCAACAAAATGACAGATCATCAAAGTGACATAAGACTTGTAATGATGTCTGCTTTATGCCCGTCCTGCACAAAAGCTAAATATATTTTTCCTTATGCATCTTAAAAATTAAAGGTTAAGGACATAGGGATTAATTTTTTTCCTAAAGAAAATACATCCTTTCACAAAACAAACTGATAAAATATATATGCAAAATTAAGTTTCCGCTACCTTCAACCCTCAATATCAAGCAGGGGTAAAAAAATGAAGGAATTATAAACAGCAACTAGATTTGCTAATTTATTCAATTTTTGCTCAATTATTGAGGACTTGAATGAGAATATTTACTTTAAAAGCAATCCAAAACAAAAAACAATGAAGGCTTGGGATGTTATCTGTTGCTTCTAAGTAATTCTATTTTCCTTATCTCTCTTCGTTCTCTGCCTCATTACCTGCAGCTTGACTGGAATGTAAGAAGAACTGGAAGGTGTCTCAATTGTGGATCTGTAATTATTTACTCTGAATCATATTGAGTAAGCCAGATGATAAAATTAGTTTATGTTATGATTTGCATCACATTAGAGATCTGTGGTCGCATTTTCTGTAACTTGAATGAGATAAATTCCTCTGTCGTAAAAAGACCACGTGCTTCATCACAGTTGTTCACAAATCACAGCCACTTTCAGTCACTTCCTTTCTTAAAACCTGGTCTCATCAGTATTTCATAAAGACACACAGAGAACATTTGTATGCTACTGTAAGAGTTTGGATCTAAAATTCTGGGGTCAAATAAATTTCCAGTATGTGGTGACTATAGGTTTTCATGTTTTCAAGCTAGAACTCCCTGATGTTTATGCTAAGGAGCATCGTGAAGGACACAGCTCCAGGGCTTCACGTGCATTCAGGTCTGGAAGCACCCAGAGTGCCACATGCACCGTGTATGACAGGGAGTTCAATCTGAGAATTCTTCTTACAGATGTTCTATTTATGAAAACCACTGAAAATATAGCAAGCAGAGCTTGCTGATAATAACATCTTTTGATCCTATGGCATGTTATCTCCAAAATTAAAAACAACCAAGGAAAAACTATTATCCAAGGACACTTGCTGAGATTTTTGTACAGTTACATACTAAAAGAAAAAACCTTTTTCCTGTGGTAAGGCAATGATTATACAAGGTTGTACTTTTATTTTATTCTTGCGTTTTTGTTTTGTTTTGTTTTTGCTCATTTTGAAGCAGGGTCTCACTCTTGCCCAGGCTTACCTGGAACTCATGGAGATCCTCTGACTTCCTCCTGCTATGTCAGCACTGGGGCTAAAGGCTTGCCCCACAATGCTTCTTGAGGTTTTAACATATGGCTTTTGTTATTTGTTCATTTAATCTTTATGACCATATTTAAAAACTAAATTTTAACTTATAAAATTGTATATACTATGCTGGGAAGGTTACTCAATGGTTAAAGGTTCTTTTTTTGCAAAAAGCCTTATAGCCAAGGCTCAATTGACCAGAACCCATGGAAAGCCAGAAGCACAAAGTGGCACATGTATCTGGAGTTCATTTGCCATGACAAGAGGCTCTTGTGCTCCTATTCTCTCTCTGTATTTCTCTATCAAATATATAAATAAAATATTTTTAAAATTGAATATATTTATGATTTCAATAAATACACACATATTGTAATGCTTAAATTAGATTATATATCTATCTCTTCAAATATTTATCATTTTTAAAGGTAAAAACTTCTAAAATATTTTCTACAAGAATTTAGAATTTACAGTGCATTATTGTCATCTATCAATACCCTTCTGTGTGACAGCATGCTGAAACTTCTTGCTCTTTTATAACCAAAGTTGAGGACAGTGGATCAATCTCTCCTTGTCCTCCCTCCCCCCTTTCTCCCTGTCATCTGATCTCCACTAATTTTCACCCTTCTATGATGTCAACGTGGTTAGATCCTATGTATAAGCAGGATCATATCATTCTGATCTTTCTCTGCCTGACTTACTTTATTTAACATAGTGCTCTCCAACTCTGACCATGGGGTTGCAAATAACACTTCTCTTTTCTTCCTCTCCTTGGTGTGTGTGTGTGTGTGTGTGTGTGTGTGTGTGTGTGTGTTCAGTTCAGGTAGAGTTGAAACCCAGGTCTTATGTTTTATATTTTACCACTGAGCTACGCTACCATGCACTTCTCTTTTACTGCTGAATGTCACTGTGTATTATTGTCAGGTCACCAGTCGATGGACATTTATGGTGTTTCTTGTGTACTGTGAGTGCACTGTGATGTTTCTGGGAATGCAGATATATCTGCAACATACAGAACTCACTATATTTCTATTTATTTTCCTTTATGGTGAGTGTATGTCTATGTATGTGTGTTTGCTTTCATTTTATATAGTTATTCATGTATGCATGTTACAGTATGGGAATGCATGTGGAGATTAATGGGCAGGACAAGTTGGGGGGCTGTCCAACTTCTTTTTAGAGGGTCTCTCATTGACTTGAAGCCCAACAGGTGGACTAGGCTGGACAGCAAGCTCTTGGGACCCACCTGTCTTCCCTCCTCTGTGCGTTTCCACACCAACAGTCTTTTCCAGCTGTGTACTATGCATACTCCAGAAGCAGTTAGCTAGGTAAGATGTGCCCATTGGTGCAATAGAAGCATGACTTTTGGCGGGTAACTAGTCACTTTCAGATTGGATTTAAATCCCTCTTGATAGGAGAGATTGCATACTTGGTATTGTAAACCTGGTCAAATGTCCATAGCTGTGTTGGTCATAGGTCTTAGAGGGGAGTCTACTTCCGATATTTTGTAAATGCGCATGATATCAAACTGCCTTATAAATATTTATATTTATATCTATATGTCAGTTCTGCTTTAAGTATTGAACTGAGAAGTATCTTTTTGCAGTGGTCAGTGGCTAATACAGAGACTCATGACTGGTTAAAGTTCTGAGAAAAAG